>JAKUCV010002672.1:98964-132556 GCA_028386065.3 Turnera subulata | reverse complement strand
TCTTTGTTGTTGTTGATAGGTTTAGTAAAATGGCTCATTTTATTGCTTGTCATAAAACTGATGATGCTTCACATGTTGCTGACTTGTTCTTTAGGGATGTAGTTCGTTTGCATGGCATTCCTAGGACAATTGTTTCTGATAGGGATACTAAGTTCTTGAGTCACTTTTGGCGAGTTTTATGGAGTAGGTTAGGGACCAAATTGTTGTTTTCTACTGCTTGTCATCCTCAAACTGATGGTCAAACGGAAGTGGTTAATAGAACTTTAGGATCTTTATTGCGTGCTGTCGTGGGCAAAAACTTGAAAACTTTGGAAGATTGTTTGCCATTGATTGAGTTTGCTTATAATAGGAGCATTCATTCTTCTACAGGTTATTCTCCATTTGAGATTGTGTATGGTTTTAATCCACTAACCCCTTTGGATTTGTTGCCTTTACCTTTGAAAGAGATTGTTAATGTAGATGGGCAACAAAGAGCTAAGTTGGTTAAGACTATTCATGAGAAGGCTCGAAAGCACATTGAGGAGAAGAACACTAAAGTGGCACAAAGAGCTAATCGTGGACGCAAGCTTGTTAAGTTTGAGCCTGGAGATTGGGTGTGGGTGCAATTTAGGAAGGAGAGGTTTCCTCATCACAGGAAGTCTAAGCTGGATCCGCGAGGGGATGGCCCTTTTCAAGTGTTGGCGCGCATCAATGACAATGCTTATAAGATCGATCTACCTGGTGAGTATGTTGTGAGTGCTACTTTCAATGTTTCTGATCTTTCTCCCTTTGACACTGTAGGTTTAGATTCGAGGGCGAATCCTTTTGAGGAGGGAGGGAATGATGCAAGCAAGCAAGCACCAAGAGGAGCTAATGATGGAGATTGCACCATTAGCTTGCCTCAAGGACCAATCACACGGGCTCGATTGAAGATGATCAAGAACCACATGCTGCACTTTGTTCAAGCTTTGATAAATCAAGAATTGCAAGAAGACAAGATGATCAAGCTTGGAGAAGAGTACAAGAAGAAACCAACATGTGTCTCTATCATTGGAGAAGAAGCCTAGTTGACTGGAGCATGTGGGCCCCATGTCGACATATCCATTTTATTTTATAATTTAAGTTGCCGATTTTATTACATATAAAACAATAAATAATTTCGGCATGGGTCTTTTATTTCATTGGGTTATTTTGTTATTTGGGTCATAAACAATTATGGGTTATTTTTGTTGGGTTTAATTAGTCCAATATGTTGTTGGATTAAAAGTCAAAACCTAGTCCAACTAGGAGGTGTGGCCGACTTGGCCAAGGAGTTAGGAGACAACTCCAAGTCGGCAAGGGTTGCTCATATGGCCGACTTGGGTGCCTATATATAGGGTCTTTAGGGTTCTTTTTATAACACACATTATTCTTGCTATTTGATAATAAAGTTTGAGGTTTTTATTACCTTGGTTATTTGCAAGTAGAATTGATTTCTTCTTGTTTATTTGAGGGATTGTGTTTACTTATCAAGTGATTGATTTGCTTGTGGCGTATTCAAGATTCCTAGCTTTTATTACTCTATTGTTGGTTAACGCCTTTGTTGTGTTTTGAGGTGATAGAGGTATTTGCTGAAACCCTAATTTGGTTGAATTGGTTGCTGATCTTGGAGACTTTGATTGATTTGGAGGTGCTATCTAGCTTTGTTCTGGTAGTGTTGCCGTATCATCATATCACATATAAATTCTTAATATACGCTAGTCTTAATTTATTATTACAACCCATCCATAATAATAATCGACTAGGGACATTTAAGAATATGAAATATTCTAGGGTTATAAATATGTTCAAGCGTTTATCTCATAAACGATATTTATTGGAATAACCTTAATGTGTATATATGACTACAAACAATCATCCATTGATTGGCTTTTGGGCATATTACACTAACAATCCAAACATCATGATCATCATCTTGAATAAATATAATTTCATCAATATTGAATTTGCCCTTCAGGGACACGTTAATAACCATTTACTAGATGCCTTGTTATAAGGCCTGATTGTGACCAATAATATCATTTACAGTCACATTCGCTTCACGGAATGGAGCAAAGCCAATTGAATGGAATTCATAATAATTTTTTTTCTTATTTATAGTTCGTTACCCTGTTCTGCCACAATGAGGCATGGGGTTAACTTAAATATTTCGTGAATTCTCGTTCGCCATATTGCTACTGCAGGAGCATATATGATGCATAAAATAAATCGTTTTCTTTTCGTATCAACATCAATAATTTATTCTCTACACACAATATAATATGAGAATTCATTCGAAATATAATTGTATTATATAAATTTAAAATCTGCCAACTTCAGGTGCATACGCATGTAATAAGATTTTGGGAGAATATCCATCTTCTGGTGGTCATATAATATCCGACTTTTGGTGGTCATATTTTTTTCTTCAATTTTTTTTAATTTAAAGAACTGCAGGATCATTTGGCAATAAGACTTTCGGCCTTTGCTTTATTTCTTTTATTTAGTCTTCTAGACTATGCGTTTAAATGCATTTCATCATTTTTAATGCCCATGATAAATTTCTTCGAAAATTTTAACAGCCTCAAATTTAATTAATATTAACATAATTCTAAAAATTAAATAAATAAAAGACTTAATTAAAATAAATAAACATGGGCCTTTTATCAATTAGCCCAATTAAAATTATATAACCAAAAATTAAATGCCATGGGCCTTTGTACGAGCCCAAGCAAAACGTAAATTAAAACGAGAAATTAATTACCATGGGCCTTTGAATAGCCCAATCGTTAAATTAACGAAACATAATTTAAACGAAAACATAACCATAATAATAGATAGTATATAATATACGCTTACTCGATAAACGCAGCTTAGCCGGCCAACAAATGAAACAAGGCGGTTTTGCCGGCCAACAAAGAGATAAGGCGGCTTAGCCGGCCAATATTGAATACTAAGCAAATAAACAAATACGGATTGAAAAAATTTAGAAATGATTACCTTGGTTTCATGAAAATAATACAACATGATCACATAAGATGCACATAAATTGATATGCAAATGATATATTGTACCGTAAAATAAAAAACTAATCCAGCTCGGTTATGTCTCGGGTTAATTTACCATTATCATTATTCACCATTTAATTTCCAAGTGTCAAAATAATATACCAAATTATTATTCCAATTCCACAAATATAAATATTTTTTTACTGATTATTATTATTATTTTTTAAAATTCTAGACTGGGCCATGAACAGTACCAGCCTAGGCTCTTGCATAGTGCCAAGCCCAGGCCCGTGCAAAGGCCCGAGCCAGACCAGCCCAAACGCCCAGCCCAAAGTCCAATTGTCCAGGTCCAAACCCACGCGGGTCAACCCGACCCAGGTCACGAGACCCAGACGGATCCGGGTCGTCCCCATGGGTCTGCTCATCTTGGGTTTTGCAGACGACGGCGCGACAAGGCAAGGCGAAGAAGGGCGGCAGGGATGCGGCACCAGCGAGGCAGCGTGAGAGAGGAAGCGGAGGAGGTGCGCGGCGCGACTCTCCGGTGCATGGTGGCGTGACCCGACTCGGCTGTAGGTGCGGGTCCGAGAGCGGCGGCGTAATGGCGGCAGTAGGCGGGGCGTTGCAGGCTTGCGTCTCGGTTTGGCTGCAACGGCGCGATGCGAGGGAGTCGTCGAGCTGCTGGCTCGTCGTCGGCAGCGCCTGGACAAGGCGGCAACGTGCAGGATGAAAAATGGGTCGTCGGGTCCGCCGTCGGGTCGTCGCGTCTAGGCGGCAGAAATGGACGAGGGCGGTGGCGTTCAGTCGGCGACGGCACGGGCGAGGCGATGGTGGTGGCGGTGAGACGAGAAGCGGCTTGGAACATCTTGGAGTGAACAGTAGCAGGGGGTAGGAGGAAGGTGACGCCACTGTTACCCGGTTTATTTTTTTTCATTTTTTTTTGGTTTTCGTGCTTTGCTCGGGTAGAGTTGATCGTGCCGATAACGTGTTGTGAATGGAATTTTTAATACTGTGATAAATGAAGGTGAAGGAGAGGAAGAAGAAAATGGAGCAGAGAAATTTTGGTTCCTCGGTTGTGCTTATCATTTCACAGGGCGAGATATATACAAATATATAGGGGAGGTAGGTGTCACAGTATAATGACATACATCACGTTTTATAACATGATATATATTTTACCCTAAGAATAAATCATCTCATTAATCCTAGTATTCAAGTACATAAGGGTCCAATTTACCAAAATACATTATTTCTACTAGATTAAAATCTCAACATGTCTTATCCGTAGGATTGAATTATCTCATCAATCCGAAGCTCAAGTATGTTTAAAATCCAATTTTAGTAGAAAATTCGTGGGTCAAATTTGGGAGTTCACAGTCGACACCAAAGAAAGAAAAAAAGAGGGAAGCCAGAAAAAAAATTCTATGCGACTATGAGAGATTTGAGGGTAGCTTGTGAAGAAAATAGAGGAGTGTTGGTACTCTTATACAAGGATACTTATTTTAGTGAAGATGACCTTGATCAAAGTTTGCCTAGTTGTGTTGTTTCTCTTTTGAAGGATTATGTTGATGTCTTTTCGGAGGTGTTACCTAGAGAGTTGCCGCCACTTAGGGGCAATGAGCATCAAATTGACTTTATTCCTGGTGCTCAAATTCTAAACTAGCCAGCATATAGAGCCAATCCGGAGGAGACAAAAGAGATCCAGAAGCAAGTAGAGGACTTGCTATCTAAGGGGCTGATTCGTGAGTCTCCTCCGGATTGGCTCTATATGGTGGCTAGTTTAGAATTTGAGCACCAGGAATAAAATCAATTTGATTCTGGTACCAAAGAAGGAAGGGACATGGCACATGTATGTTGATTGTCGCACCATCAACAAAATAATGGTAAAGTATCGCCATCCTATTCTTAGGTTAGGTGACATGCTTGATGAGTTACATGGTGCATGCATATTTACCAACACTGATCTCATGAGTGGTTATCATCAAATTCACATGAAAAATGGAGATGAATGGAAAACTGCATTTAAGACAAATTATGAATTGTATGAGTAGTTGGTTATGCCTTCTTGACTAATGCACCTAGCACTTTTACGAGATTGATGAATCACGCCTTGCAGTATTTCATTGGGAAATTTGTTGTTTTGTATTTTGAGGATATCCAGATCTATAGCAAAAGTGTCGATGAGCATGTGAAATATCTTAAGCTTGTGTTAGATGCACCTAGGGCTGAAAAATTGTTTCCCAAGCTTAAGAAGTGTACTTTTTGCATGGATAGTATTGTTTTTCTTGGATATGTTGTTAGTGCACAAGGGATAGAAGTTGATCAAGAAAAGGTAAGGGCTATTAGAGAATGTCCAACTCCTACTACTGTCTTTGAGGTAAGATCTTTCTATGGACTTGCTAGCTTTTAGAGGAGGTTTGTGAAAGATTTTAATACTATTGCTGCTCCTTTGAATGATATTGTTAAAAAGAAAGGGTTTAAGTGGAGTGATGCCACAGGCGCAGGCGTTTAAGACATTGAAAGAAAAGTTATGCTCTGTTCCTATTCTTTTGAGTGTGATGCCTCTAGCATTGGTATAGGCGTTGTTCTTTTGTAGAAAAAGAGGCCTATTGCCTATTTCAGTGAGAAATTGAAGGGTTCTCAACTCAATTACTCCACTTATGATAAGGAGCTTTATGTATTAGTGAGGGCACTACAAATTAACATGGCAGCATTATCTTTGGCCAAAGGAATTCGTGATCTACACTAACCATGAGAGTTTGAAGTATTTAAAGGGGCAAGGTAAGCTGTGAAAAAGGTAGGCAAAGTGGCTAGAATTGATTGAGACTTTTCCCTATATTTTCAAGTACAAGAAAGGTAAGGATAATGTGGTTGTTGATGCATTATCAAAGAGGTATGCTTTAATCTCTTCTCTTAGTTCTAAGTTGAATGGATTTCAGTATATCAAGAAATTATATAAATCTGATCTTGGCTTTGCTAATGTGTATGATGCATGTGAACAATCTGGTTTTCAAAAGTTTTATAGAGATAAAGGATATCTATTTCGTGAAGGAAAACTTTGCATTCCATCTCGTACTATGCGAGAGCTTTTGGTTAGGGAATCACATGATGATGGCTTGATGGGTCATTTTGGTATTGCTAAAACTCTTGACATTCTGTAGGAACATTTTTATTGGCTAATATGAAAAAGAATGTTGAGCAGGTTTGTAATGCATGTGTGGCATGTCGCCATGCAAAATCTAGATTGCAACCTCATGGGTTGTACACCCCTTTACCTGTTCCTTGATATTTTTATAGATTTTGTGATTGGATTGACTAGGACTATGAAAGATAGGGATAGCATCTTTGTTGTTTTTGACAGGTTTTGCAAGATGGCTCACTTTATTGCTTGTCATAAAACTGATGATGCTTCTCATGTGGCTGAATTGTTCTTTAGGGATGTAGTTCGTTTGCATGGCATTCCTACGACAATTGTTTCTGATAGAGATACTAAATTCTTGAGTCACTTTTGGTGTGGGTTATGAAATAAATTGGGAACAAAGTTGTTGTTTTCTACTGCTTGTCATCCTCAAACTAATGGACAAACTGAAGTAATGAATAGGACTTTAGGATCTTTATTGGGGTTTTTTGGGGCCCCATGTTTACTGGTTTGACCACTTTGGTACCCCAACATTTTTTTTGGCCGGGCATATACCCCGAGATTGCATGGGCAGGCCAAACGTATACCCCTGGTCAGGCATCTGCTGACATGGAAGGCTGCCCGGATTTGAGGTCTGTGTGGTGCTCCAAAACGATGTCGTCTCATGCCAAAACGACGTCGTCTCATGCCAAATCGACGTCATTTTTAGGGGCATGGGTGGACAAGTCAAATCCATGTGTTTGTGTGGGCTTCTTGTTTTACCAACCCCAAATTTTTTACTCAACCGACCCGGAACTTGATGGATACCAAAACAGGAACTAACCCGATTTTGATTATTTATTTAATTATTTCTTTTTTCTTTCTTCCAACCATGACCATTGAATATTTTTTCCCATTATCTTCTTTTTCAAAAACAAAAAGAAATATTTATATTGAAAAGAATAAAAAAAAATAAAATTGACACCTCTTGCAAATAAAAAAATAAAATTGACAAAGTGACACTTAGCCATAGCGTGACCATTAAATATTTTTTGTACTTTTTTCAAAAAAAAAAAATATTTATATAAAGAAGAATTGAATTTTTTTCCACTTCATCTTTCTTTTTTCTGTCCATCCCTATTTTTTTCTCCCCCCCCGTCTCTTTATCGACAAAACCCACTCCTCCACTCCTTTTTGTCTTTCCACCTTGACCTCCACCACCACCACCGCCGCCGCCGCCGCCACCCACCACCACCACCACCCCGCTGCTCCCTCGCCATACACTTCACCCAAGGCAAGTTCCAGAGGAAGAAACCCCAAATACCACTCCCTCAATCCCTTCTTTTCACCTGAAAATCAACCATCAACACCAGCCATAAGAATCGGTTATTATATGAATGCTTCAATCTCTGACTGTTCCTTTGTTAGAAACATGTTCTGTATTTTTGCTTCAATCTGTGGTCATGGTTATGGATGGCAGATTGTAACTGATGGTGGATGATGATTTTTTTTGTGACGGAGTCGAGCTCAATCGGTCGGCGGCGTTGTTGTTGGTTTCGCATTTACTTGGTTGCCGGTGATGGTGGTGCTTGCCACGTGGTGAAGAGGAAGAGGAAGATAGGCACGACGTCATTTGATGTTTTTTGTTTGTGTATCCACAGCAGCAGCTAACTCTTTTTAAAATACTGTGTTTATTTTTTGTTTTCAAACAGTTTTAGAAATTAATTTATAGTTTCCATAACACAAATATTGATATTAGTTTCCAAAACAAACGGTTCATAGTCTCCTTTTTCTTTTTCTTTTTGGATTTTTAGATTTTATTTTACCTCACTTATTTCCTAGCCTCCAATCTAGGAAGGAAAGGTTATTATTGCATAACCAGGGAGTGAATCCTATCATTTATTATTAAGAAATTATATATGTTTTCTAAAAATTTAAATCGGTTGCGGGTGGTTTTTTGGGTTGAGTTTTGGGTTGGGTGACGAACCCTGGTTGATAGCATGGGGGACCATATATACACATGGCTCTGACGTGTCCACCCAAGCCTCTAAAACGACGTCGTTTTGGCACGAGACGACGTCATTTTGGAGCACCTTTCAGACCTCAAATTCAGGCAGCGCTCCACGTCAGCAGGTGCCTGATCAGGAGTCTACGTTTGGCCTGCCCATGCAATCTCGGGGTATATGCCCGGCCAAAAAAAATGTTGGGGTACCAAATTGGCCAAACCACTAAACATGGGGCCCCAAAAAACCCAAAAATCCATCTTTATTCCATGTTGTTGTGGACAAGAATTTGAAAACTTGGGAAGATTGTTTGCCATTGATTGAGTTTGCTTATAGTAGGAGCATTCATTCTTCTATAGGTTATTCTCCATTTGAAAATGTGTATGGTTTTAATCCACTACCCCCCTTGGATTTGTTGTCATTATCTTTGTATAAGATTGCTAATGTAGATGGGTAGCAAAAAGCAAAGTTGGTTAAATCCATACATGAGAAGGCTCGCAAGCACATAGAGGAGAAGAATGCTAAAGTGGCGTAAAGAGCAAACAAAGGGCACAAGCTAGTGACATTTGAGCTTGGAGATTGGGTTTGGATACACTTTAGGAAGGAAATGTTTCCTTAACAAAGGAAATCTAAGTTGGATGCTATGGGGGATGGTCTTTTTCAAGTATTGGAGCGCATCAATGACAATACCTACAAGATAGATCTATCTGGTGAGTATGCAGTGAGTGCTACTTTTATTGTTGCTGATTTTTCTTCCTTTGATAATGCAGGTTTAGATTCAAGGGCGAATCCTTTTGAGGAGGGGGGAATGATGCAAGAAAGCAAGCACCAAGATGAACTGAAGGGGATGATGGCGCCATTGTGAGGACCCGACCCAAGATTAATTGGGCCTCCTCACCCATTCCTTTACACCTTCTTCCTAACCATCATCCAACACCTTTGGAGTCGCCACCCGAATTTTATTATAGGGCAAAATTTGGGAAAAACCATTCTTAAGCAACAATGACTCCATTTAAGAAAACTGATTAGCGAACCAAAGATGCTGGACTTGGGGGTTCGTCAGAGGTGGGAAGGTGTTAAGCACCCACTTGTGTTGGGGCGAAGCTTTGTGCAATTGAAGAATAATTGTATACCTTGTGAAAGTATGTGTTGTGTGGAAACAAGTCATATAAAATAAATAAAATTAAACTGAAACAAAAAAATAAAAAATTTGGGCTTCGGTCTCCCCCACTAGAAACCACCTACGTACCCCGGCAACCGGGTTCGAAGCCCACGTAGTCCTCATTATGGCATCACTACGGCACTTACATCCTCAAAAGCATCATGATCATCATTAAATCATCAGCAAACAACAGACAAAAAGGGATCTAGGATTACCTCTTGTAGCCCTCCTTTAGCTCCTTGGTTTGGGTTGTGTTTTTCACCCACTTCCTTCCCACTCCTTGGCCTAATCTTTGATCTCTTCGTGATCTACCTTTACTGCCTTTTCTTGGATGCCTCCCTCGAAATTTCTCCAGACTTTCTCCTAATAAAACTATTTCTAGACCTGGAAAAATAGAGTTTCTCCAAGCATTAAAGCTTATAAGGGGGTATGTCTGAAACAGACTTTGTGTCCCTTGGATGTGAATGGGAGGTCCTACTTATATAGTTCTAGGGAGTGAAGGGGTCGTGCACCTCTTAATGATCAAGATTATGGCTAGAAATCTGGGCCAAAACCGTGTAGAATCAAATTAGAAAAAAAAATTGGGGAAGATCGTGTTTCTGGGGGTACATGACCGCCATGGCCGGCTGGTATCTCTTTGATGACAGCCAGGCCTGGCGGCTATCCATGCATGACCGCCCAGGCCTGGCGGTCTACCCGAGATGGCCGCCCGGCCTACCGAGATTCATGCACTCTTTACTTTTTTTGATTCTATTCCCCCTAATTTCGATCTAACCGTATAATTAACCCCTAATTAATCTAGAATATCCTCTTTTCTTGATTACTACTCCTCCTAATCCTTCCATTTCTTATTGATACACATTAAACCCCTCATTTTGTGCAAATTCATACCAAAAACACATTTACCATCAAAGAATGATTTAAATCTGATTTTTCATGAAAATCAGAGTTAAGATTAGTCTGTAAGGAATGTCTTTATGAGCCAATCAACTCTGGTGAATCCATATTTCATTAACTTAAGCCTCTAAATTCACTTTTAAATCATCTCAATATAATTGGGTTGAAATAAACTGAAAAGCCCAAATAAATAGAATGAAACATGTTTTAGTAAATTAAATCCTAGTATATATTTTTATCTTAAGACTAAATCATCTCATTAATCCCAAGGTTCAAACACATAAAGGTTCAAATTACACAAATATGTAAATTCTACTGAAATAAATTCCAAATATGCTTTAGCCAGAGACCAAATCATCTCATCAATCTCATGGTTCAACATACTTAAAATCTAATTTAGAAGAAAATCCGTGAGTCAAACTTGGGTGTTCACAACCATTAGCTTGCCCCAAGGACCAATTACAAGGGCTCAATTGAAGAAGATCAAGAATCATATGCTACACTTTGCTCAAGTTTGGATTAATCAACAAATGCAAGAAGACAAGAAGATCAAGCTTGGAGAGGAGTATAAGAAGAAACCAACATGTTTTTCAATCATTAGAGATGAAGCCCAGTCGACTGGAGCATGTGGGCCCCATGTCAACAATTCTATTTTATTTTGCTATAAATTGCTAATTTCTTTATAAGTAAACAATAATAATTTCAACACAGGTTATTATTTATTTGGGTTTATTATTGTTATTTGGGTCATAAACAATTATAGGCTTTAGTTATTCTAGTTGGGTTTATTTTTGTTGGGTTTTAATTATCCCAATATGTTGTTGGATTAAAAAGTCAAAACCTAGTTCATTAGGAATGTTGTGGCCGACATGAGCTAGCTAGGGGAGAAGGCAATTTCGATTTGGTTTTGGTCATTGGTGGCCGACTTAGGGAGCCTATGGTTCTCCATAAATATGCTCCTACGATTGTTTATTTTACACACATGATTTTGATAATAAAAGTTTGCCTTTGAGGTTTCTATTGATTGAGTGATTCAATCTTTCGAGAGAGTGATTCTCTTGTTTTTATTTCAGGGATTTCGTTTACTTCTCAAGTATTTAATTTGATTATGGCGTTGCAAGACTCCTAGTGATTATTCCTTTATTGTCACCTAGTAACTTTGTTTTGTTTTGAGGTGATAGAGGTAGTTGCTGAAACCATTTGGTTGAATTGATTTCTGATCATTTCTATTTTATTATGCTATAAATTGCCAATTTTTATTATAAATAAACAATAATAATTTCAACATAGGTTATTATTTATTTGGGTTTATTATTGTTATTTGTGTCATAAATAATTATAGGCTTTAGTTACTCTAGTTGGGTTTATTTTTGTTAGGTTTCAATTAGCCCAATATGTTGTTGGATTAAAAAGTCAAAACCTAGTCCATTATGGATGTTGTGGCCGACTTGGGTTAGCTAGGGAAGAAGCCAATTTCGATTTGGTTTTGGTCATTGGTGCCGACTTAGGGAGCCTATGGTTCTCTATAAATAGGCTCTTAGGATTGTTTATTTTACACACATGATTTTGATAATAAAAGTTTGTCTTTGAAGTTTCTATTGATTGAGTGATTCAATCTTTTGAGAGAGTGATTCTCTTGTTTTTATTTCAAGGATTTCATTTATTTATCAAGTAATTAATTTGATTATGACGTTGCAAGACTCCTAGTGATTATTATTTTATTGTTACCTAATAACTTTGTTTTGTTTTGAGGTGATAGAGGTAGTTGCTGAAACCATTTGGTTGAATTGATTTCTGATCATGGTGACTCGATTGATTAGAAGATGCTATCTAGCTTTGTTCTGGTAGTGTTGTCGTATCATACCCCCTATCATTGGGTTCAAAGCTCTCGTAGTTCATCTAAATGAGGAACCCCAAGGCCAACCTGGGTCTTCTTTTAGAATTGGCCCAATCCACACTTAAACGAACTTCTGTGCTCTGCTAGGGCGATGGGCTTAGTTTCTCAAAGTATTGTACTAAGTGCAAGCAATCATTTCTTCTCAGAAAGCGCTTAGTTACAAACGCATTGTACAAAACATATTTGGGCATTGAAAGAGGTTTTGTATAAACTTATGTCATTTCCATGAATGGATAGAATTTAGTGCATGAAACTCATGTATGAATTTTCAAAGTGTATAGTATGTCTAAATTTAGACAAATGCTTGATGAGTAATGTTCTGCTTTCAGCGACCAGCTTCTTTTTGACACAGACATCGATAATTAAAAGGGTGATTGGTGTCAAAACATTCATTTTAGTTCTTTCACATTTACTTTCAAAACAAACTTTTTAACAAAGGCATTTTATGTTTAGAAAACATAACTCTAGTGATTTTTTTTGAAAACATGCAATTTTTGAGAAAAGGTTGGCTCGTTATGCATCAAAACTCATTTTAGATAAAGATGTTCATGCCCGAATGGGTTTGCGAAAAGCATCATTGAAAACCACTTGAAATCATCATTGAAGGGAAAACATTTTGATCAACTAAGTTTAATGATTTTCGTATCGAGCACAGAGGTTGGTTTAGGGCCTATCTGTGAGGACCCGACCCAAGAATGATTGGACCTCCTCACCTATTCCCTTACACCTTCTTCTTAACCATCACCCAATATCTTTGGAGTTGCCACCTAAATTTTATTATAGGACAAAATTCGGGAAAACCCCGTTCTTGAATCCCAATGACTCCATTTAAGGCAACCGATTAGCGAACCAAAGATATTGGGCACGGGGGTTCATCACGGGTGGGAAGGTGTTAGGCACCCATCCGTGTTGGGGCGAAAGTTTATGCAATTGAGGAATAATTATACGCCTTGTGAGAGTGTGTGTTGTGTGGAAACAAATCATATAAAATAGTAAAATTGAATTGAAACAAAAAAAAGGAAAATAAAATAATTGGGCATGAGTTTCCACCACTAGAAACCACCTACGTACCCCGGCGATAGGGTTCGAAGCCCACGTAGTTCTTGTTATGGCATCACATAGCACTTGCATCATCAATAGTACTATCAAATCACCAATAAATAGCAGACAAAAATGGGATTTAGGATTACCTCTCGTAGCCCTCCTCTAACTCTTTTGTTTGCGTTGTGTTTTTTGCCCACTATCTTCCCACTCCTTAGCTCAATTCTGGAAGCCCTCTTGGTCTACCCTTGCTGCCTCTTTGTTGATGCTACCCACAAAATTTCTCTATGATTTCTGCCTAGGAATGATTCTGGACTTGGAGAGGTAGAGTTTCTCCAAGCACCAAAGCTTATAGGGAGTATGTGTGAAAAAGAGACTTTGTCTTTGCATGTAAATTGGAGGCCCTATTTTTAGAATTATGGGGAGTGCAGAGGTCGTGCACCTCTTAATGGTCAAGATTCTGGCCAAAAATCTGGGCCAAAACCGTGTAGGATAAAATTAGAAAGAAAATCGGTGAAAAATCTAAAATCTGGGCGTCTATGAGCTCCAGGCCCGGCGGTCATCACTGCATGACCGCCAGGACCTGGCGGTCATCTCGGGATGGCCGCCAGGACCTGGCGGTCATCTCGGGATGGCCGTCAGGACCTGGCAGTCATCCCAGGATGGCCGCCTGGCTCTTCCGGTTTCACGCGTTCTCTCCTTTTTCGGCCCCCAATCCCCCTAATTTCGCCCTAATTTGATCTAACCATGTAATTAACCCCTAATCAACCCCGAAAATCCTCTTTCTTGATTAGTACTCCTCCTAATTATCCCATAACTGATTGATACATATTAATTCCCCATTTTATGCATGATTGCCAAAAACACATTTACCTTTTAAAGGATGATTTGATTATGATTTTCTACAAAAATCAAAGTCAAGATTAGTCTGCAAGTAACGTGCTTATGGCTACTCAACTCTGGAAAAATCATATCCCATTAACTTGGGCCTCTAAATTTATTCCTAACCCAAAAATAAATGATCTCAATATAATTGGGTTGAAAATAAATAAGAAAGCCCAAGCAATGAAATTTAGTGCATTAGACCTTAACATATATTTTTGTCCTAAGATTAAATCATCTCATTAATCCTAGAGTTCAAACACATAAAGGTTCAAATTCCTAAAATATATAAATTCTGCTAAATTAAATTTTTATCATGCCTTAACCCAAGACCAAATCATCTCATTAATCCTAAGGTTTAAGCATGTTCGAAATCCAAATTAGAAGAATAATCGTGGGTCAAATTTGGGTGTTCACATATGCCCCTCGTTGATGAGTCCTTAGAAGATAAGGACGAAACAACGCAAGAAAGGAACAACCAAATTCGAATGATTGATGTGAGTGGTGTGTGTCAAAGGTTAGAGCATCCCTTGCTCCTCCTCGGGAATAATCTCATCCCAAAGGTTTGTGAGGGACTAGCACTTGGTTTTTTGGATTATAAGGACTAGGTCTCGGTTTGTGGTTCGCGAAGATTGGGTCTTCGGATTGCGGGAATCATCTCATCCCGAGTTGTGATCTTTTTGGTTTGTGAGAACCGGATCCTCGGCTTGTGATTTGCGAGACCGGTTCTTCAGCTTATGGGAATCATCTCATCTCAGGTTGTGCTTTTTCGGGAATCATCTCATCCCAAGGTTTGCGAGAATCGGGTCCTCGGCTTTGTGGGAATCATCTCATCCCAGGTGTTTAGTCTTTTTTGGGGAATCATCTCATCCCGGGATTTGCGAAAACCAGGTTCTCGGTCTTAGTTTTGCGAAAACCGGGTCCTCGGCTTTGTATTTACGGGGAATGGGTCCTCGGCTTTGTGTTTGCAGGGACTGGGTCCTCGGCTTTGGATTTGCGAGAACCGGGTCCTCGGCTTTGTGCTTGCGTGGATTGGGTCGTCAGCTTTGGTTTGCGAGAACCAGGTCCTCGGCTTTGGATTCTATAGCTCGTCTCAACATAGGATTGCGAGGATCGGGTCCTCAGCTTCAGGCTCACTCATCCTAAGGTTTGCGAGAACTAGGTCTCAGCTTTAGGTTTACTCCTCTCTTAGTTTCCTCATATCTGGGTCTGCTCTTCTCAAGGTTTGCGAGAACTAGGTCCTCGGCTTTGGGCTTGACCAACTCAGGATTACTCACATCTACGTTTGCTCATCACACGGTTTGCGAGAACTAGGTCCCCGGCTTTGGGTTCACTCCTCTCTCGGTTTTCTCATATCTGGGTTTTTTAGTTTGTTTTGCTCCTTTTAAGGTTTCCTCACATCTGGGTTCACTCATCTTATGGTTTCCTCACATCTGGATTTTTTGGTCCTCTAAAGGTTTCCACACATCTGGGTTCGCTCATTTCACGATTTGCGAGAACTGGGTCCTGGCTTTTGGGTCTGCGAGGACTGCATCCTCGGCTTGTGATTTGCATGTCTCAAGGTTTTGCGAGGACTAGGTCCCCGGCTTTGGTTTTGTTTCATCTCAAGGTTTGCGAGATCTGGGTCCCGGCTTTGGAATTGTGCATCTCGAGGTTTGCGAGAACTGGGTCCTTGTTTCTGGTTTGTCTCAAGGTTGACTCGTCTCCGGGTATCTCATGTTCTCTCATCGTCTGACTGGTCTGGGAAAAGTGCCGTTTCATGGCTGGGTGGTCTGGATCACAAGCCCCTATGTCATCTAACTGGGTTCGAAGGTGAGTGCCGCTTCGCGGCTGGGTTGTCTACGTCTCATGTATTTCATGCTCTTGGGTTCCCTAGCGGGTTTGAAGGAAATGGGGTGTTTCGTGCCCCTTGCCTAAATGCGGCACATCGTGCCCCTGGTTCAATTTTCTCGAGGTGGGGCATGATGCCACCAACATCATCCAATTGTGGTCTCAAAAGGCGGGTCTAGAATGCCCCTTGGTTTAGAATCATCCCCGGGCGTCCCAGCTCACAGTCAAACCAAAGTCAGAAAAACGGGCTTGTCATGCCCCTAGAAATCAGTCAATCAGAGCGTGGTAGCATGCCCCTTACATCATTTCACAAAAAACTGGGCCTTACAACTCATTGAGAATGCCCAACATCAATCAAAAGCTGGGGGCCGCCGTGCCCCAAGAGTCTTTAGGTGATCATAATGTCTACACCTCGGGTGAGGGCTTGGCATGCCCGTTATTCTACAAATAGAGTCATCTAAAGATTCGGACAGGCCATGCCCCTCCAGTCATGAACCCTAGGAAATGTAAGTCTACATCAAGTGATGAATTTATGATGTTGTTACCTTCATAGATCATTTATCCTCAACCAAGTCTACCTTACCAAGGAATTCATGTTCTATATGTAAGTGATGCATGAGCATGTCTGCAAAGCATTTATTTTTTCAGTGCATGAGGGTGCCCCTAGCTTTCTACATGTTTGTTTTTGGATGCAAGTGCTTATGACATATTTCCCCCTTTTTTCTCCCTTCCTTTCTCCTCTTCTTTTCCTCTTTCTCTCTCTCTCTTTTCTCTCCTCTCTTCCTGTCTATCTCTCGTCTTCTCTCTTTCTCTTATCTTCTCCCTTTCTCTCCTCTCTTCTCGTCTCTCCCTTTACTCTATCTCCCATCTTCTCTTTCTCTCCCCTTTTCTTCTCTTTCTATGTCCCCTTTCTCTTTGGATGCAAGTGCCATCTACTTCTACATGTGTGTTTGGATGTGTGTGCTTTCTCTCTAAGCGCAGTGCATTTGGATGTAAATGCCCTAGTATGATGCATAAGCATTGAAATCATTCAAGTTGAGGTGAAAATCAGGCAACTTGAGAAAAAGCGAGTTATCCCATCAAATTCACAAAAGCTTCAAAGAGAAGTGTTCCCAACAATTATGAACACAATCGTTTCAAACTTTACTATGACCCCAAGGGTGGGCATTCCTTGTTGAAAGATTTGAAAGGATGTAGAATTGTCTAGTAAAGGCAAGATGGATGGATGAATGAATATCCCTTCGAAAATAGATGGATGCGATGTTTGATGCATGTGAAATATGCATGGTTTTAGGCATGATTTCGGACATAATTTCTTCTCATTTCACTATGATCATATGCGTTCCTTTGTACTATTTCATCATATTCCTCTTAATTCCATCTCTTACTTGTGATTAGTGATTCCAAGTGCATTTTAAAGAATTTGGGAAAATTTTACGAAGGAATTCGCTGAAACAGCCCCTGACACAGCATGAGCCTTTTTTGGAACCTCCAGAACCTGTCATTCACTGCAGATTCGATTAAAGGCCAAAATTCCTCCTCCAACTGCAGAATATCCACTGGATTTCACTATTCCAGCCTCGATTCACAAGGTCTCATTGACACTTCACCAACCACAATGGGTGCCAGAATTAATTTCGAGGATAAATCAAGAAAGTTGCAAACAGCCCGAGACACACGCCCAGCCTGTGCATTCTGCAGAAAATGGAAAATTGCAGAAAGAATATAAAATTCGCGCCACTTGCAACTGAGCAGAGCTGACACCTGCAACCATATCCTGAGAATTTTAGAGAACTTTCAGAGGGAAAGAAGACAACAATCATGATGCCGGGAGACAATTCCACTTAAAAGAATTAATATTCTCTCCAAAACGTTTTTTGAACATTTGCATGAGCCGGATTTCAGCCTATCAACACACTTCCCATGGCGCATCATCACTGACAAGCACATGAGCAAGCCAAAAACCAACTTGCTCAACCACCATACCTTCCAGCAGGTGGGAAGAAAAGGAAGACCCAAGCTGCGCCTATAAAAAGAAGGAGGAAGAGAAAGGCATTGATTGAGAGGGGATTCAGAATAAAACCTACAGAAACACTTGGACGAGGGCAGATCACAGAATCACCAAGAGTCTAAGGAGACACGATTCTACTCCCTTTTCTGGGTAGAAATCGTGTCGCCTCTAGCCTCCAGTTCGTTCTAAACATTATGTCAACCCTTATCAACCTTGTTTTCGTAATTTGGATTATGAACTAAACAACCCCTCTTAGGCTGAAGGGGTGTAACATGTCCTCTGTTCGATTGCAATAAATTGCTCTTTTTATGTTCTTAATCTGTTTTCTTGTCTTGATTATTGTAAACTTACCCCATGCTTGAGTTTTGATCAAACCCATGCATGATTTCAAGTTGCTAGGTGCAGGACCCAGAGGAGAAATCATAGCTGCTGGACCTTCAACAACCAACCCTTAGTTCATTGCTTTTAGCAAACCCGAGTGCTAATTGAGGAATTAGTGTCAACACTGCCCTTAATCCTCTAGATTTGACCGGTGCGAAAGCACTAAGGGTGAGTGAGAATCATGGGAGGCACCTGTGAGTAAAAGCAAGTGGGTGCAGTATAGGTTGAGAGCCCTTGCAAGAAGCAACCTTTATAACTAGCTTGCGCTATCGACAGGCTCAGCCTGTCACAGCTTAGTCTAGGAGATAATATCTCTTTCAATCTGATTCTTGATTGACTGCTGAGAAGCTTATTCCAACTTAGTAGTAACTTGGTGAAGGACCGAGAGGTGAAGCCAAGATTGCTAGACCAACACTAGTCAGCCTTCACCCCCTAGCCATTCGAGGGAAGATAGGGAGAGACTATGGAAAAACATGCCCCAACACCAAAATTCACCCTTAAGTGAATATCTATACCTAGTGACAATGGGTAGATGGAAGCTTAGGGTACTATTAATAAGATCGAGAGCCGTTTGTAGTAATCTAGGCTGGAAGCCCCTTCAAGACATCTTATTAAACACGGGCCGCTAGCAAGCTGAGCCTGTTACGGCACTGTTGAGCAATTGAAAGCATGAAAACAAGGCATGTGAACCCTTGGTGCCTAAGACTTCTCTCAATCAGATCTCTTCCTATCTTATACACACTGTTACTCTTACTTCCCTGTTTATTTCACATTTATTTCGTATTCACCCACATTTGCTTCTACTCACTTTTGTTTAATTGCTTTTACCCTAATCTGTCTATTTAAAAGGTAACAGATTCGACACAATTCCTGTGGATACGACCTTGATAAGTACTACAACTACCCTGTGCGCTTGCAGGATTCATCTGAGCATAGTAGTAGCTACACAGCACGAACCATATCAAGTTTTTGGCGCCGTTGCCGGGGACTGGCATTTGATTCTTTGCTTTTAATTTTGATTTATTAGGCTTTTTGAACTGTAACCCTTTTCTTTTTCCAGTCTGAAGTTTTCAGGTGCTGCATGCCTCAAACTAGGAGCAAGCAGCCAGCTCTGATCTTGCACCAGGAAATAAAAAAGACAACTCGGCAGATTCACAAACAAAACAAACAAAAGCAATAAAACATGGCGGATAGACACAACGAAGGAGTGCACAAGGGTGCTGAACAGGCCTACATCCCCATGTCATAGCTCCTACAACCACCAATCACCATTATCCACAGCAGTATAGCCATTCCAGATGTAGATGCCCCATACGAGATTCGAACAAACTTGCTGAGCATGCTAGAGAGGCGCACCCTCTGAAGATCCAAACTCGCACTTGCAGAATGTTCTGCGGGTGTGCAGCACGATCAACATAGCAGAGATGACCAAGGAGCAGCTGTACATGAGAGTGTTCTCATTCTCACTCAGAGATGCAGCATTCGAATGGCTCAACAACCATGAAACAGGCCACTTCACTGACTGGGACAGTCTAGTCAGAGCTTTTTTGAAGGAATACCATCCGTCAAGCAAGGCTGCAAGTTTGAGGCAGCAGCTTATAGGTTTCTCTCAATGCTATGATGAATCAATTCGAGATGCCTGGGAGCGCTTCAAGGGATTACTGAGGAGAAGCCCAAACCATCGAATTGATGAAGTTGTGCAACTTGAGAAATTCTATTGCGGCTTAAGCGATGAAGATCAAAACACCCTAGACAAGATGGCCAATGGCGTATTCTTGAATATAGACTATAATGATTGAGTCGCCATTCTTGATGCCCTGTCCAAGAGGAAGACCTAAGTCAGAGGAGTCAAGACCTCTGGAATAATTGGTGTAGATCGAGTAACCAAGCTAGAGGCAGGAATAGAAGCCCTCAGGAAGCACTTAGGGGCTGCTCAAGTCAAGGCAGCCGCAGCCACTGTCCCAGACTGTAAAGGATGTGGAGGACCTCACAACACATCCAACTGTCCACTCTTTGCTGAATGTGACTCTGAACAAGCTCACTATATCCAGCAGAAGCAAGGCCAACATGGAAACACCTACAACCCATCCTGGAGAAACCATCCTAACTTTTCTAGGAAGGCACCAAATGAAGAGAGAGTTCCACTACAGCCCCAGTACCAAAGACAGAAACAAGGAGGACAGCAAGGTAACAGCACTGACATGATGAGCTTGCTGCACTCCATCCTGGAGAACCAGAACAAGATAAGCGAGGAGAATAATCAACTCAAGTCCCACAACAGAATCCTCGAGAATCAAATTGCTCAATAAGCCATGATGTCCTCTAGTCAACAAGGAGCTCTTCCAGGAAAATCGATAGAAAATCCAAGGAATGAGCATGTCAAGGCCATCACACTTCGCAGTGGGAAGGAGTTAAAAGACACACCGCCAAGACTGCCTAAGGCTGTGGAGAAAGCCAAGCAATAAGCAACAATATCCAGCCCTGGACAGTCAATGCAGACACAGGATGAGCCTGTGGCCGAGCCTGCTAGCACAAAAATAGCTGAAAAATAGTCCCACACTATTCGACCTTATCAACCTCCTCTCCCATACCCAGAAGTATACCACAAATCCAAACTGGAGAGGAAATTCAGTAAGTCCAAGGAAATGCTGAGTAAATTATATGTCAATGTCCCTTTTAGTGATGTATTTACACAAATGCCTTCATATGCTAAAATACTCAAGAATATTTTGACAAAGAAGAGAACCATTAATGACATTGAAATTGTAGCCATGACAGCCTAAGGGAGTGCTCTCATTCAACACCATCCGCCCAGAAAATGCGCAGACCTTAGAAGCTTCACAATACCTTGTAACATCGGGGACAAGAAAATTGAAGGAGCCCTATGCGATTTTGGAGCCAGTGTCAGCCTGTTACCACTCTCCACCACTCAAAACATGAATCTTGGAGATATCAAACCCACAAGAATGACCATTCAGCTTGTTGATCGCTCACTTGTATATCCTGTGGGAGTGTTGGAGAATGTGCCCGTCAAGGTTGGCAATTTCTACATCCCAATAGACTTTGTGGTGATGAACATGACGGAGGATGAGAAGACACCCATCATTTTAGGGCGTCTCTTCTTAGCTACAGTGGGAGCCATGATCGATTGTACCAATGGAACATTGACACTGCGACTTGGAGAAGAAACTATAGAGATCATTGTCCAGAACGCACAAAGGAATGAATTTGGAGCAGGACAGTGCTACATGGTAGACGTTGTACCAGACCCTGTTGATGTGCTAGTTAAGGCATCTCAACTCATGGAGACACATGAAGACGAGTTGTTGGGGTTCCTGCAGGAGGTAGCAAAATTTCTGGCAGAGGAAACAGTGCCAGAAATTGACGTACAGGCCCATGCTGCAGAACAACAGGCTAATGCTATTACAGAGCCTGCTGCAGAATCTGTTCATGAACCGGAACTTGCAAAAAAGGCACCAAGGGTAGAAATGAAACCTCTGCCACCCAAACTCAGGTATACTTATTTAGACCCTGAAACTTTTTCATTTCCTATTAACATTGGAGCTGACCTTTCACAGGAGGAAGAGGAAAAAGTGCGCACAGTTGTTAACAAGCACCGAAAAGCAATGGGATATACCATTGACTACCTGACAGGTATCAGTCCTAATCTCTGTATGCATCGCATTCTTTTAGAAGAAAGAAGTAAGCCCATAGTTGAACCACAGAGAAGACTAAATGAAAATATGAAAGAGGTGGTTAAAAAGGAAATCTTGAAATTACTTGATGCTGGGATCATATATCCAATTTTAGATAGTCCTTGGGTTAGTGCAGTGCATGTAGTTCCTAAAAAGGGAGGAATGACAGTGGTAAAAAATAAAAAAGAGAAACTCATACCAACTAGGACTGTCATAGGCTGGAGAATGTGCATAGATTATAAGAAACTTAACAAAGCCACTAGGAAGGATCATTTCCCTTTGTTATTCATTGACCAAATGTTAGAAAGAGTAGCCAAGCATACACATTTTTGCTACTTGGATGGATACTCTGGATTTTTTCAGATTCCAATCCACCCAAGTGATCAGGAGAAAACAACATTTACATGCCCCTATGGCACATTTGCATATAGGCGCATGCCATTCGGTTTGTGCAACGCCCCTGCCACTTTTCAACGTTGCGTGATGGCCATATTTCATGACCTGATCGAGCATATAATGGAGGTATTCATGAATGATTTTTCTGTATATGGCAATTCCTTCGATATTTGTTTGGCTAACCTTGAGATAGTGCTGCAACGTTGTGAGGCTGCTAACCTAGTGCTCAATTGGGAAAAGTGCCATTTTATGGTGACTTAAGGAATTGTTCTTAGACACAAGATTTCAGGTCGAAGGATTGGGGTAGACCAAGCTAAAATTGATATCATTAAAAAACTTCCACCGCCTAATTCTGTTAAGGCAATTCGAGTTTTTCTTGGCCATGTAGGTTTTTATAGGCGCTTTATTAAGTATTTCTCAAAGATTGTAAAACCTTTGACGAATCTCCTTAGTAAGGATGCGGAGCTTGTATTTGACGAATCTTGTTTAGATGCTTTTAATAGGATAAAGGACGCATTGACCACAACCCCAATCATTCAACCGCCAAATTGGAACCAACCTTTTGAGATTATGTGTGATGCAAGTGACCATGCAGTACGGGCGGTGCTAGGACAGAGAAAGGACAACAAACTCCATGCAATCTACTATGCATGCCGCACCTTGGATGATGCAGAAATCAATTATACCACAACCGAAAAGGAGCTTTTGGCAGTAGTCTTTGCCATTGGCAAATTCCGAGCGTACTTGTTGGGTTCCAAGGTCATCATACACACTAACCATTCAGCCCTGAAGTACTTACTGACAAAAAAACGAGACTAAGCCAAGACTTCTAAGGTGGATCCTTCAGCTTCAAGAATTTGATTAAGAGATTCGGGACAAGAAGTGTACAGAAAATGTGGTAGCTGACCACCTGTCCAGGCTACCCTCAGAACACATGCCCAAGGAGGACCTACCAATTGATGACCATCTCCCAGATGACATCATCATTGCCACCATCCACAATGTCACCCACAGGCTCGTGCCGCGATATGCAGAATTTGCTAACTACCTAGCCTGTGGAGCTCTACCACCAGAACTAAGCTACTCAAGAAGAAGTTCCTCTCTAAGGTAAAGAAATGTCTCTGGGATGAACCCTTTGAAACGCTCGTATCCCTAAATAATCAATTAAGTTAAATGATCAAATTGCCCTTCTAACCCGGGATACAATAAAATCACCATAATCAATGTACAATTATACAATAAATTCTACAAGGAAACAAGTATGCAGCGGAAGACAAATACATAATTAAACATGAATTTTATGCAATGTACCCTATGGATCCGACCCGAGGAAAAAGGCACCGCCACCTGCTGATATGCACCACTGCTCAATAAGCAGTTAACCTGTAAAAGACTGTGAGGGGGTGAGACCAACCACTGTCTCACCATAAAAAAATAAACCAAGGTATACAATACAAATCAACTACAACACAGGTATCAGGCAATAGCATTAGTGCTTTATTAAAGTTTTAGTATTTTATTAGGGCCCTCTACTGTGCGCGTAGAGCACGGTCCCGTCTCATGAGACAACCAGGGCATAAGCCCAATATAATCAGGGCAAGGCCCAATACAATCACTGAGAGAGAGAGAGACAGAGAGAAATAGGGAGGTAGAAAGTGAGAGATAGAAAGAGGGAGGTAGAACCGGTCATCACAGACCCATATGCTAAACCGCATATACCATGCTATCCTGCATGAAATCCCGAGGGGTATCACTTCCAGCTCAAACCAACCGGTTAACAGCCCCATAGTGGAATATTTTTATTGTACATTATTCTCAGTTATACTTAACGAGTTATGTATGCCATACGTTATAATTATCCAGGGTCGTGTGGAGTTAACATTTTATTTTCAAGTCCGGGCCACCGGCCCACAAATCATCACACGAACCTCGAAAATCATATCACATGTTATATCTCATAAAAAACAAAGCATGCTCAACTGGCATATCATATCACACCGGCACACAATTCACGTAATCAGGCATACCGCTTCGAAAGCATCATCATCCAGATACAAAGTGCCAGTAAGATCATCAGCACAACAGGCATACAAGCATACAACATCCAATGTCAAACAATAATTAAAACTTCATATACCATGTCTATTAACCGAGCATTGTAGGCAGTAATGCATACAAAAGTTTATAAGTCCTCACCTGGACTATCAGGTATCGTTCTGGAGATTAGTGCTTTGTCCTGGTGCTTTATAAGTATAACCAGTGCCTAAACATGTAGTCATATGTATCACCTAAACATTCGTTTAAAAGATAAAAAGAAGTACTTGGCTATATAAATTCATCGACCACAATCCTCAACCCGGCGACATTAGACGAACTAAGAGCTAGGCCCAATATCTTAGTAAAACCAAACATCCACTTAAGAACTAATTTAATCAAATTCAAGAAAAAGTAAAGTGTACAGGCCACGGCCTCAAAGCCGGAAAACAAAAAAATATAATGTTAACCAAAAGCCCCCATGTGATAATAACTTTTATTATTATTATTTATTATTATTTTATTTGAAAGGTATAAGAAGCATGGCGCAAACCAGACACCACAATATCCCTACTTGACCAGATTGAGCCAACGGGTTATAACTCGTATATTAAACAACTAAAGACACTACTAACAACCGAGCGAAACAGTGCAAGGCTTGCATAACAACCCAGGTGCATTCTCCAGTAACATGCACCTTATGACAAGGTTCAATTGTTAACAGGTTCATGCCAACAGCTCTGAAGGACCCCTAACCAACTCAACATTAATTGTAAAGAGTTTATACCAATTATTTGAAACCAACAATTTAAGAAAAGACCCTGCATGTCAAAGTCCAACCCATTATTGCACTCACTGTCAAGTTTAGATATAATAACCAACAACCCAACCAAAGCTTTACACCTACAAAACAGTCCAGATGCCAAAATATGTCATTAGATAATTGTTCATTTAAAAGATAGACAGAAATCGCACAATGGACAAGACGTGTAGCAATGCGTCACAAAGTAAATGTTTCATCTCCAGGATTTAGTATCCAACCATAACAACCATTCAAATTTTCTTGCCAACACTACCAAATTACCCAACCAAAATTTCACTCATCAAAAACAATATTTTAATTTAAGACTCAAAAAGGATGGTTCCATAGTACTTACTGTATTCGAAACTTCCGTGGAATGTACCTTTAGCCTACTGCCTTAGATGGCTCCACATAACCCACGACAAGTGCAGGCTCAACAACTTTACTTATCTACCACTCGATACTTGCAGTAATAACTCGCCCAAAACAGAACTCGTGTGTGACCCGAATCCACCCCCACCAAGACACGCCAACCCGATATCACAAAGGAACCCGACTAAAACGATGGAGCAGCACTTGAGGCTGGCACCAAATGTTGAATAAAGAACAGAAGCGTAGAAAGGAAAGGAAGATAGAGAGGAAGGAGGCGGCAGCGACGGTGGCATGCGAAGGAACTGGCGGTTGTTTGTGGAGAGAAAGATGAGGATTTGAGGGAGAGATAGATGGGTTTAGGGAGAAGCCAAATCGGGAGAGAAGAGAAAAGCAAAAGAGAGGAGAAAGAGAAAAAGATGATTGTATACTCATGCTCTAGGTTAGGGTTTACACCGGAACCAAAACAGCGTCGTTTTGATTTAAAACGACGACACTCCATCCACAGCCCCTCCTCTAGTCAACCCCATGGTCAAAACTCAACATATTGTGTGTTTTATGTTTTGGAACAACAAAAACTACGTAGTTTTAAACAAAACCACACCCAACACTGTGTTTTATTCCAAAACTCAATTTTATACAACCTAAGAGAGTAATTTACTTACATTTTGGATAAAATTGAATAATACCAAAAATAAATTCTTATATCCCAGAAAATAATTCCAAAGAATTTCGTGAGGGCAAAATTGGAAATAAGTTCTAAAAAAAATTCCAAGAATTCCATAGAAATTAAGCAACAAAAATCCAGGGCGTTACAGTTCTACCCCACTTAAAAAAATTTTCGTCCTCGAAATTTACATAATAAATCAAGCAACCAAGTGCATAACCGACATAAACAAGTATCATCCGGTATCAAAATACCATTGACCAAACTACCAAGTAGAACCATCATGACCATCAATCACATTTCCCAACAAGAACTCCGATATACCAAAATAATCACCGACTTTAGTCAAACATCATCAAAAGAACATAAGATCAAAGCACTCGCCTAAGAGTCTTATCCAACATCACCAACAACAATAATACCAAAATCCGTAAACTATTTCATTTATCATCATTGATACTTTCCTCAACCAAAATATACCCCAAACCTTTAATCATAAGCATGCCCTCAGATATAAAAACTCACAACTGTTACATAAATAACAAGATCATCACTCTCATTGTGAATACCTCAAGAACAAAAATCCATAATCAATCTCATGATCTGTACCTCAAAGTATTTATCTTTCTCACACAAAAATCTAAACCAAGATTGCATGATTCTCAGAATATACCATAGGCCAAGAACTCAATTGTTACTGAAATATCATAGTTATAAAACTATACCTTGGGTTTCTCAAGACCCAAACATACCTTTCATATCCCATACTTATGAATCTACCTCTCAAACCATGATTACCACGATCATCTCAATGCTTTTGATAAAGAATCCAAATATTACAAGTTCATTCCAACACTTACCCTATCATACTCTAGACATTTAACTCATATCTCCGAAAACAAGCTCACGAATCTAGCCTTATGACCCAAACATCATCAATATCCATAAGAGATGAGTGAGCCTAAACCTCAACAAGAGTAGTATAATCAAAACTTCCAATTACATAACCGTTAAAAGTCAAACCCCAATCTGAACAAATTATCGGCATCCTCAACCCGCATATAAGCGATAACTTCAACAACAATTCATGATCAAAACTCTTTAATCACAAACACCATCAATACCTTAAATCTCAACCAAGTTAAGTACCTCAAGTATTATTGAAAGACATTTCTCTAAATATGCCAATTGGTCAACCTCAAATTAATTAAAAAATTTATCATCTCGAACTCTGAACAAGATTAAATCT
Organism: Turnera subulata; assembly: GCA_028386065.3. Lineage (NCBI taxonomy): Eukaryota > Viridiplantae > Streptophyta > Magnoliopsida > Malpighiales > Passifloraceae > Turnera > Turnera subulata. The sequence goes on along the minus strand of JAKUCV010002672.1, from coordinate 105,120 downwards.
ATTTGTAATTTCACAAGCAAATTCAAATCCTTGAGCTTAGCAAATCAGACCATAAATAACATGATCTCCAAGATTACAAGAATCATATCCACAATCATCATATCAGATCATCCCATGAAAGATGTAACATCCAAAAACAAATTGATGGTTTTTACTTGTATTGGCCAGTTCCATTTCTGGAACTATCAGACATGTTACCGTAGGAAAGCACATTCCGGCAACAACAGAAGGAGATGCAACAACAGTGTACTCACACCGTCAAGAAACGTAAGCAAAGAATCAAGAGTCTACACCGACTCTGATAAAGCAGCGGATATTTCACAAAACCAACTTTGCTACAGCCTAAGCTGTAAAGGTAAGCTTTCTTTTCAACGACAATACCGGGTCACTCCGACCCTCAGCAAGTGTGTGTCCTCCACCGAATCCATAGACAATCTCACTATATGAATGCATATGACAAATGCAAGAACCGACTCAAAAAGGATAAGACATATGCACAGAAAATCACAAAACATATCAGAACATCCCCAAGGATCTACAACCTGCTCCGCAACCAAACTGAAACGTCCGTATCCCAAAATAATCAATTAAGTTAATTATAACAGGTGAAATGATCAAATTGCCCTTCTAACCCGGGATACGATAAAATCTCCATAATCAATGTACAATTATACAATAAATTCTACAAGGAAACGAGTATGCAGTGGAAGACAAATACATAATTAAACATGTATTTTATGCAACGTACCCTATGGATTCGACCCGAGGAAGAAGGCACCGCCACCTGCTGATATGCACCACAGCTCAATGAGCAGTTAACCTGTAAAAGACTGTGAGGGTGTGAGACCAACCACTATCTCACCATAAACAAATAAATCAAGGTATACCATACAAATCAACTACAACACAGGTATCAGGCAATAACAGTCACAAAGCACAAACACAATAAATTGCTTGTAACAATTATCAGAGATTAGTGCTTTAATAAAGTTTTAGTATTTTATTAGGGCCCTCTACTGTGTGCGTCGAGCTCGGTCCCGTCTCATGAGACAACCAGGGCATAAGCCCAATATAATCAGGGCAAGGCCCATTACAATCACTAAGAGAGAGAGAGAGAGAGAGACAGAGAGAAAGAGGGAGGTAAAAAGGGGGAGATAGAACCAGTCATCACAGACCCATATGCTAAACTGCATATACCATGCTATCCCGCATGAAATCCCGAGGGGTATCACTTCCCGCTCGAACCAACCGGTCAACAGCCCCACAGTAGAATATTTTTATTGTGAATTATTCTCAGTTATACTCAACGAGTTATGTTTGCTATACGTTATGATTATCCAGGGTCGTGTGGAGTTAACATTTTATTTTCAAGTCTGGGCCAGCGGCCCACAAATCATCACACGAACCTCAAAAATCATATCACATGTTATATCTCATAACAAACAAAGCATGCTCAACTGCACATCATATCACAATGGCAAACAATTCACGTAATCAGGCATACTGCTTCGAAAGCATCATCATCTAGATACAAAGTGCAAGTAAGATCATCAGCACAACAGGCATACAAGCATATAACATCTAATGTCAAACAATAATTTTAACTCCATATACCATGTTTATTAACTGAGCATTGTAGGCAGTAATGCATACAAAGGATTATAAGTCCTCACCTGGACTATCAGGTATCGTTCTGGAGATTAGTGCTTTGTCCTATTGCTTTATAAGTTGATGCATACAAGGGTCCTTCAAGCACTATTGGAGAGGAAGATGGCGCCATGGCATTGCCTCAAGGTCCAATTACAAGCGCAAGAACAAAGATGCTCAAGAATCAGCTCTTGGTTCACATTCAAGCATTCTTGAACAAAGAGCTGCAAGAAGACATCCTGATCAAGCTTGGAGAGAAGCTGAAACAGAAGCCCGTTTATTTGCTGTCAATTGAGGAGTAATTGACTCGAGAGCATTGGTGGGGCCCAGTTGACATCAGCCATTTGCATTTGGGCCTTGTCGACATATCTCTATTTTATTGTTTAGGAGATGCCGAAATTATAATTACATTGTCTAATTAATTTCGGCTTGGACTATTATTTATTTGATTTTGTTGGGTCAAGTCCATTATTAATTAGTTAGTTAATGTGGGCTTAAGTCATTTGGGTTTTAGTTGTAAGGTTTTAATTAGTGTCCAAACTATGTGGGCTCAATTAAAAACCAGGTCCAAACTAGGGTTAGGGTTTTGGCAGCCTAGTCCATTAGGGTTAGGGTTTCGGTTTTATTTCACTTGAGTGGTGGCCGGCCTAGGGGGCATAAATAGTGTCTTTTAACGTTTTTGCAAGGGTTAGACAGTCTGAAATTAAAAAAAAAGACGGTTTCTCTTTTAAAGAGTTTCTTCTTAGTTTGAGTGATTCAAACTTTTAACCTTGTGTGCTGATTCACATGGTTTATTCTAAGGATTAGATTTTACTTATCAGATTAACTTGTCTGTGGCGTGAATTCTGATTCTTTAGGTGTTGTTTTCTGATTTCTTGCTGCTTAGGGTCAGGTGACGACATCTTTATGGTGATTCAATTGTTCTTGTTCTTTTTGTGCTGATTTGGGAGGAATAAGGGGAGGCGAATTGCTGAGTTTGATTGGGATTGAGGTCGGGACCACAATCTGATTCAGTAGGAATTCTGGTGTTGATTCCAGGGTCTCCTGCCGTATCATCTTTTGGTAGCGGAGCAGGTTTCAATCAATCATATCTCTTTTCGTTTTTGTTTCTGTCAATTATGTTTTCATTCAATTCGTGGCCTATCTTGTTGTTTCTGTCAGTTTTATTTTCAGTTTTGGTTCTTTATAAACCCTAGTCGACATTACAGTTCACTTAATTTAAAAAAAAATGTTGAGTTACTGTTCATCGGAACAGTAAACCCTAATCGTTACTGTTCACAAAAAAAGAGTCGAATTTCCTGGTTCTGGTACTGTCGACATTCATTATATAAAAAAAAAAAGAGAAGAGCAAGTCGACTTGGTTGAATTAGGGTTTCTTGGATTTGTTTGTTCTTGCTGATTGGAATTGCAAATTTGGGAAATCTTGTTGCAGAATTCATATTGGGCCGAATTGTCTTGGTCAATTGGTTATTGAATTGGCTGGTTTGGATTGATTGGAAGTGTTGGAAGTGTTGTTTTTGAGGTTGGAGTTGTCGATTTTCTTGCAGGAGGAAGTCGAAATTTTTTGTTCACTTTCTTTCTTATAATTGCCGAATTGTGCCTTTTATTGTGTTGAGTGGTTTTTGTTTCAGAATTGTTCAACTTGTGCTAAAAAATCAAACACATACAATTCTTGTTCTCTGTGTGTTATTTTCTTTTCTTCTTGGAGTCTGATTTGTTTCTAGATTTGCTAGCTTTACTTTCTTTTCTATTAAGGTTTCTTTGCATTCTTTAGAATTGTTTCATTGGTTTGTTTTGTTTGATTTGTTTAATTAGAACCTGACTAATAAACCGAAGTGGAATCAGGAGAGGAAAAAGACTGAGTGAGTACATCCATTGCCAAGAGTGTAAACACGAGAGCTGCAAACACGTGAGGATTTGTTACCACTAACAAGTTTTCTATAGGAACTAGCATCATGGAAAACACGGGCAATGGAGGAGACCAGGTGGATGCAACCGCCTTGCTTAGGCAGGCTGTGGAGCAAATGCAGCTCCAGTTCAGAGAGATGAGAGCAGAATTGAACACTTGGCTTGACAGGCAAGAGAGGTCCATACAAGACCTTTCAAACAACAATAGAGGGCATAGAGTAGGTGAAGCTCACGACCGAGGGGAAGGAGAGGAAGAAGTAGAGGAAAGAGTTGGAGATAATCAGAGAGTACCTAGGGGCCGAGGCAATGGAGGTCGAGGCAATGTAGGCCGTGGTGATGGGATTGGTGGTTTCAGACCTATGATGGATCGGTATTATGCCAACCAGGAAGGAGGTGCAATGCGAATGGATAATGATGTTAATAGCATCAAGAAGAAGCTGCCAACATTCCATGGAACTGGTGATCCTGAGGTATTCATTGATTGGGTGCATGACATGGAGGCCATCTTTGATTGCCATAGAAACACTGAAGAGAAGAAGGTCAAACTTGTAGTGGTGGAATTCAAGGATTATGCTAGGTCATGGTGGAAGAAGACTCTTAATACTAGAAGAGAGTATGGTGATCCTGAGATTGAGACTTAGGATGAGTTGAAACGGATTATGAAGAAGAGGTTTGTGCCTGTTACACATCAAAGGGAGCTGATGCACAAGTTCCAATCGATGAAGCAAGGCAACAAGATGGTGGAAGAGTATTGGATTGCATTGGAGATGGAAATGAACCAAGCTGTTGTAGTTGAGGCTGATCAAGCTACTATGTCTCGTTTTTATTATGGTTTAAATACTGACATTGCCCAAGTTCTTGAGTTGCAGTAATATGACGAGCTAGAGGACATGGTTGCATTGGCTGCCATGATTGAGAAGCAACTTAAGGTTGCTTAGGGGGGGAAGTCGTACCATCACACTAGTTGGAGTGCTAGTGCTAAGTACACCAAGCATGAGGTAGGGAGTTCAAGTGGACCTACCTATGGTACACCCAAGGCGACGCCTTGGAAAGGAAAGGAGGAGTCGAAATCTGCTCCACCTAAAGAAACCAGTGCACCTACAGGGAAGTTTAGAGATATCAAATGTTTCAGGTGCTAGGGGAAGGGACATTATGCTGCTCAGTGTCCAAACAAGAAGGCTATGATGTTCAAGGAGAATGGAGACATCTATTCTGAGGATGATGAAGATGTCGATCCCAACATGCCTGAATTGGAGGATGCCCAAGATGATTCTGAAGAAGATGTGATGCGCAAGTTGTATGTCACTCGGAGGGTGTTGAACATGCAACAAAGAGATGATGGGAGTGAGCAGAGAGAGAACATTTTTCTCACTAGATGCATGATTGGAAACAAGCCATGTAGTATGATCATTGATGGTGGGAGTTGCAACAATGTGGCGAGTTCTATGCTAGTGGAGAAGATGGGATTGGAGTGTTCTAAGCATCCACGACCTTACAAGCTTCAATGGCTGAATGACACTGGAGAAGTGAAAGTCTCCAAGCAGGTTCTTATTTCATTCTCCATTGGTCGATACACTGATATAGTTCTATGTGATGTTGTACCTATGTAGGCTTGTCATATCTTGTTGGGTCGTGGCAGTTTGATAGAAAGGTGAAACATGATGGCCACAAGAACCGATACACTTTCACTTGGGGAGATAGGAAGGTGAACTTGGGTGCATTACCTCCTTCAGAGGTGTATGAGGATCAGTTGTTCATGCAGAAAAATGTGGAAGCTTGGATGAAGGAGAAAGAGGCCGAATCGGCCACACTTAGTGAGGGTGAGAGGAAAGCCGAGGGCTTTACAAAAGGAGAGCCTAAACTGAGTATAAAAGGTGAGGGTGATGTTGACAAGAGAGTGAGCACAAAAGGAGAGCATGTCGACACCACAAAAGAGAGAAAAGAGAAAAAGAGACAAAATTTCTATGCAAACATGAGGGACATGAGGGTGGCTTGTGAGAACAAATGAGTGTTGGTCATGCTTTATTGTAAGCAATCTTATTTATCTAACACTGACCTTGACCCCAATTTGCCTAGTTGTGTTGTTTCTGTTTTGCAGGAATTCTCTGATGTGTTTCCTGAGGAGTTGCCTAAGGAGTTACCTCCTATTAGAGGCATTGAGCACCAAATTGACTTTATGCCTGGTGCCCAAATCCCCAACCGGCCTGCCTATAGAGCTAATCCTGAGGAAACTAAGGAATTACAAAGGCAAGTTGATGAGCTGTTGCAAAAGGGACACATCAGGGAGAGCTTGAGTCCTTGTGCTGTGCCAGTCATTCTAGTTCCGAAGAAGGATGGAACTTGGAGGATGTGTGTTGATTGTCGAGCAGTCAACAAGATCACGGTAAAGTATCGCCATCCTATACCTAGATTGGATGATATGCTAGATGAGTTGCATGGTGCATGTTTATTTTCCAAAATTGATCTTATGAGTGGTTACCATCAGATTAGGATGAAAATTGGTGATGAATGGAAAACTGCTTTTAAGACAAAACATGGTTTATATGAGTGGTTAGTTATGCCTTTTGGACTGACCAATGCGCCTAGTACCTTTATGAGGTT
>JAKUCV010002672.1:0-98724 GCA_028386065.3 Turnera subulata | reverse complement strand
CAGGAAAGACGACCCATAGCCTATTTTAGTGAGAAGTTGAAGGGGGCACAACTCAATTACTCCACTTATGACAAGGAGTTGTATGCCTTGGTTAGGGCATTACAAACTTGGCAGCACTATCTTTGGCCAAAGGAGTTTGTGATCCACACGGATCATGAGAGCTTAAAGTACTTAAAGGGCCAAGGTAAGTTAGGTAAGCGCCATGCTAAATGGCTGGAGTTCATTGAGACATTCCCATATGTAGTTAAATATAAGCAGGGAAAAGAAAATGTCATAGCTGATGCTTTATCTAGGCAGTATTCATTGATTACATCTCTTTCTTCGAAACTTGTTGGATTTGAGCACATTAAAGAGTTGTATGCTGCTGATGCTGATTTTGCTATGGTATTTGATGCTTGTGAACATGCTGCATTTAATAGGTTTTATCGCCAAGAAGGTTACTTGATTCGTGATAATAAGCTATGTGTGCCTGTGTGTTCTATGCGTGAGTTGCTTGTTAGGGAAGCTCATGATGGAGGCTTGATGGGGCATTTTGGTATTGCTAAGACTTTAGACATCTTGCATGAGCATTTTTATTGGCCTAACATGAAAAAAGACGTGGAAAAATTTTGTGTAGGTTGTATACCATGTTGCCAAGCCAAGAGTAAGGTGCAACCCCATGGGTTGTACACTCCTTTACCTGTTCCTGATTGTCCTTGGACTGACATATCTATGGATTTTGTTATTGGTTTGCCTAGGACTAGGAAAGGTAGAGATAGCATATTTGTGGTTGTTGACAAGTTTAGTAAATTGTCTCATTTTATTGCGTGTCACAAGACAGATGATGCTGTACATGTTGCTGACTTGTTCTTTAGGGATGTAGTACGTTTGCATGGCATTCCTAGGACAATCATATCTGATAGAGACACTAAGTTCTTGTCTCACATTTGGCGTGTGCTTTGGAATAGATTAGGAACCAAGTTGTTATTTTCTACTACTTGTCACCCTCAAACAGATGGCCAAACTGAGGTGGTAAATAGAACTTTAGGTACTCTATTACGTGCTGTTATGGGTAAGAATCTGAAAACTTGGGATGAATGGTTGCCTATGGTCGAGTTTGCTTACAATAGGAGCATTCATTCTTCTACTGGTTATTCGCCTTTTGAGATTGTTTATGGTTTTAACCCACTAACCCCTATGGATTTGTTGCCTATTCCTTTAAAAGACATTGATAATGCAGATGGACGACAAAGGGCTGAGTTGGTGAATTCTATACATGAGAAGGCAAGACAACACATTGAGAACAAGAACCTAAAGGTGGCACAAAGAGTCAATAAAGGGCGCAGGGTTGTTCACTTTGAGCCTGGAGATTGGGTTTGGGTGCACTTTAGGAAGAAGAGGTTCCCTCAACAAAGGAAATCCAAGTTGGATGCAAGAGGGGATGGACCTTTTCAAGTCTTGGAACGCATTAGTGATAATGCCTAGAAGATTGATTTGCCTGGTGAGTATGGAGTGAGTGCTTTGTTTAATGTTGCTGATCTTTCTCCCTTTGACATTGCAAGTTCAGATTAGAGGAGGAATCCTTTTGAGGAGGGAGGGAATGATGCAAACAAGGGTCCTTCAAGTACCATTGGAGAGGAAGATGGCGCCATGGCATTGCCTCAAGGTCCAATTACAAGAGCAAGATCAAAGATGCTCAAGAATTAACTCTTGGTTCACATTCAAGCATTCTTGAACAAAGAGCTGCAAGAAGACATCCTGATCAAGCTTGGGGAGAAGCTGAAACAGAAGCCCATTTATTTGCTGTCAATTGAGGAGTAATTGAGTCGACAGCATTGGTGGGGCCCAGTCGACATCAGCCATTTGCATTTGGGCCTTGTCGACATATCTCTATTTTATTGTTTAGGAGATGCTGAAATTATAATTACATTGTTTAATTAATTTCGGCTTGGACTATTATTTATTTGATTTTGTTGGGTCAAGTCCATTATTAATTAGTTAGTTAATGTGGGCTTAAGTCGTTTGGGTTTTAGTTGTAAGGTTTTAATTAGTGTCCAAACTATGTGGGCTCAATTAAAAACCAGGTCCAAACTAGGGTTAGGGTTTTGGCAGCCTAGTCTATTAGGGTTAGGGTTTCGGTTTCTTTTCACTTGAGGGGTGGCCCGCCTAGGGGGTATAAATAGTGTCTTTTAAAGTTTTTGCAAGGGTTAGACAATCTGAAATTAAAAAAAAAGACGGTTTCTCTTTTAAAGAGTTTCTTCTTAGTTTGAGTGATTCAAACTTTTAACCTTGTGTGCTGATTCACATGGTTTATTCTAGGGATTAGATTTTACTTATCAGATTAACTTATCTGCGGCGTGAATTCTGATTCCTTAGGTGTTGTTTTCTGATTTCTTGCTGATTAGGGTCAGGTGAGGACATCTCTATGGTGATTCAATTGTTCTTATTCTTCTCATGCTGATTTGGGAGGAATAAGGGGAGGCGAATTACTGAGTTTAATTGGGATTGATGTCGGGACCACAATCTTATTCACTAGGAATTCTGGTGCTGATTCCAGGGTCTCCTGCCGTATCATAAGTATAACCAGTGCCTAAACATGTAGTCACATATATCACTTAAACATTCGTTTAAAAGATAAAAAGATGTACTTGGTTATGTAAATTCATCGACCACAATCCTCAACCCGACATAGGACATTAGACGAACTAAGAGCTAGGCCCAATATCTTAGTAAAACCAAACATCCACTTAAGAAGTAATTTAACCAAGTTCAAGAAAAAGTAAAATGTATAGGCTATGGCCTCAAAGCCGGAAACAAAAAAATATAATGTTAACCAAAAGCCCCCATGTGATAATAACTTTTATTGTTATTATTTATTATTATTTTATTTGAGAGGTATAAAAAGCATGGCGCAAACCAAACACCACAATATCTCTACTTGACTAGAATGAGCCTACGGGTTATATCTCGTATATTAAACAACTAAAGACACTACTAACAACCAAGCGAAACAGTGGAAGGCTTGCATAACAACCCAGGTGCATTCTCCAGTAAGATACACCTTATGACAAGGTTCAATTGTTAACAAGTTCATGCCAACAGCTCTGAAGGACTCCTAACCAACTCAACATTAATTGTAAAGAGTTTATACTAATTGTTTGAAACCAACAATTTAAAAAAAGACCCTGCTTGTCAAAGTCCAACCCACTATTGCACTCACTGTCAAGTTTAGATATAATAACCAACAACCCAACCAAAGCTTTACACCCACAAAACAGTCCAAATGTCAAAATATGTCATTAAATAATGGTTCATTAAAAAGATAGACAGAAATCGCACAATGGACAAGACGTGTAGCAATGCGTCACAAAGTAAATGTTTCATCTCCAGGATTTAGTATCCAACCATAGCAACCATTCAAATTTTCTTGCCAACACTATCAAATTACCCAACCAAAATTTGACCCATCAAAAACAATATTTTAATTTAAGACTCAAAAAGGATGGTTTCATAGTACTTACTGGATTCGAAACTTCCGTGGGATGTACCTTTAGCCTACTACCTTAGATGGCTCAATATAACCCACGACAAGTGCAGGCTCAACAACTTTACTTATCTACCACTCGATACTTGTAGTAATAACTCGCCCAAAACAAAACTCGTGTGTGACCCGAATCCATCCCCACCAAGACACGCCAACCCGATATCACAAAGGAACCCGATTAAAATGATGGAGCAGCACTTGAGGCTGGCACCAAATGTTGAATAGAAAGCAAAAGCGCAGAAAGTAAAGGAAGATAGAGAGGAAGGAGGCGGCAGCGACGGTGGCATGTGAAGGCACTGGCGGTTGTTTGTGGAGAGAAAATGAGGGTTTGAGGGAGAGATAGATGGGTTTAGGGAGCAGCCGAATCGGGAGAGAAGAGAAAAGAAAAACAGAGGAGAGAGAGAAAAAGATGATTATATACTCATGCTCTAGGTTAGGGTTTACACCGGAACCAAAACGGCGTCGTTTTGATTTAAAACGACGACACTCCATCCACAGCCCCTCCTCTAGTCAACCCCAAGGTCGAAACTCAACATATTGTGTGTTTTATGTTTTGGTACAACCAAAACTATGTAGTTTTAAACAAAACCACACCCAACACTGTGTTTTATTCCAAAACTCATTTTTATACAAGCTAAGAGAGTAATTTACTTAGATATTGGACAAAATTGAATAATACCGGAAATAAATTTCTTATGTCCCAGAAAATAATTCCAAAGAATTTCGTGAGGGCAAAATTGCAAATAAGTTCTAAAAAAAAATTCCTAGAATTCCATAGAAATTAAGCAACGAAAATCTGGGGCGTTACACCCTTGCTGTTCGAAAGATGTGGAGATGGGATGATCAGGAGATGTGTTCATGAAGAAGAGGTGGCACAGATCCTACACAGTTGCCATAATGCACAATACAGAGGACACCATGGCGCAACCAAAGCAGCCTCTAAAGTCTTACAAGCTGGCCTGCACTATCCTACCTTATTTAAAGAAGCATGCAATTGGGTAGTAGCGTGCAAGGAATACCAACTTACAGGAAACATATCTAGAAGGCAAGAGATGCTGCAACAGGCCATACTTGAGGTGGAACTGTTTGATGTTTGGGGAATTGATTACTTCTTGGTGGCTGTTGATTATGTGTCCAAATGGGTGGAAGCCATTGCCACCCCAACCAACAATGCCAAGGTTGTGATGCAGCTCTTGAAAAAGAATATTTTCACACGGTTTGGCACCCCGAGGCACTCACTTTTGCAATCGACTGTTTGAGGCCCTTTTAAAGAAATATGGAATTCGACATAAGGTGGTCACTCCCTACCACCCTCAAGCCAGTGGCCAAGTCAAAGTCACCAATAGGGAGATCAAAAGGATACTAGAGAAACCAGTGGGACCTTCACACAGAAATTGGTCAGTGAAGCTTGATGATGCTCTCTGGGCATACCGCATAGCCTATAAAGCTCTCATTGGCACCACTCCATACCGCCTGGTCTTTGGAAAAGCCTGCCACCTACCTGTGGAACTTGAACACAAGGCATATTGGGCTGTCAAGACTCTAAATTTTGACACACAGGCTGTGGGAAAGTAGAGGCTGTTGCAGCTCAATGAGCTAGATGAGCTGAGGCTGGAGGCATATGAAAATGCCAAACTGTACAAGGAAAGGACCAAAATGTGGCATGACAGTCATAACTAAGCCAGAAAATTCAAATAGGGAGACCAAGTTCTCCTTTACAACTCTCGCCTCAAGCTATTCCCTGGAAAGCGTCGATCGAGGTGGTCTGGACCATTCACAGTGTCACAATGTTACCCCCATGGAGCTATAGAGATTTACAGTGAGCAAAAAGGACCACTCAAGGTAAATGGGCAAAGGCTGAAGCCTTACTACACAATGGCCAACGAATTTCAGGAGACTCAGTTGCTCCATGACCCGCCTCTCAACTAGAAGGATGAAGAATGTCCAGCTAAAAGACATAAAAAAAGCGCACACTTAGGTGAAAACCAAGTGCAGACAGTGTTAGTTTTCAGTACTTCTTTTTTCTTTTAGTTTTCTTTTGTGTGTTTTCTTTTGTTTTATTTACCAGGTGTTGCAATGAAATTAAGGAGGGATTCGCCAAGTCAGAAACTGGTCAGGGAAGTTCTCCTATTCTCTCTAGATAGCTAGCTTAATCCATTCTTTGAAGGTGTGTCAGATGTCTACATAGGCTCACACAGACTGAGCCTGTGCCGAATCTCCATTTCAATCTACACATCTAATTACAGCTAACTTCTTGTATCGATGCGAAAATTACCAATAAGAGAACTAGGCTAGAACATTTGGGGTCAACGCTTCACCGAAATTAGGAACGCCAACCTCCCCCTGCACTAACTACCCTTTTGAAGGGCAAGAAAACCAAATAGGACCATTAAACACACACACACACACCCTATCCACATGTCACCCATGCGCCCAAAAAATCTGAAAATAAACAAGGTTTGGGCGACAAAAATCATTTCACCATCTGACACAACCCATCCAAACCGATGCCCCCTTTCATCTTCCCACCTCTTCGCCGTTTCCAAAACGAAACCCCACCGCCTATTTAAACACAACCACACCAGACCCTCCACTTCATCTTCAACCTCTCGCAAGCCTCCCAAGAACCCTAAATAACCAGCAACCCACTAAACCCAAAAAATTCCTCCTTTCACCATCATGGCCGATAACAATAACAACTCACCACCCTCACCCCACTCCTCCTCCAATAATCGACACTCACCCCGCCGAACCTATACACTCACCCGCCCCCTCTTTGAATACATCCACCGTAACCTGCCTATCAACCCACCACCACTTCCACCATTCCTAGTCACCCCCAACCCCATTTTATCCGATGACCTTCCCCCTTCCATCTCCTCATATCCCAATTTGCTTTACTCTACCCACTTTCCGCCGCTATACCACCACCAACCCCAAACCTTCTCGCCCTTCCCGCACCAAAAACCCAACCACCACCACCACTACCTCTTACAATCCCAGACCTAAACCAACCAGACCTCACATAACCGGACCCATCTTCACCTACCCTCAACAAACTCCATCGCCGCCAAAGAAAGAGAACAACCACCCCTGCGACACATATAATCGACATGACTGTCGACCCCGAACCAAAATCCTCTACTACACCTATCACCCCAACCCGCCCGTTCAAATGCCACCGCACTCGCTCTGCAGCCTCAAAAACCAAAAACACAACCTCCTCAAGCCGGCCAAAACTTGTAGACCACCCCACCAACACCGAAACTCGTTCCAAATCCAACAGAGACCGCCCCCACCAAACCCAACGACCACCCAGAAACGAGGAAGAGGAAGAGGATCTAGAGCCTGAGACTCCATCGCGCTTTCGCTTCCAGGCCGCCAATCCCGAACGAGGATGGTCCTGGGCTACAGCAGAGCATCAGATTGTGCTGGTGAGCCGATGGATAGATATGACGGTCCTTCAACAACTAGGAGCTAGAACCGCCTTCCGAGAGCATCTTCAACCCGTCGGATGGCTCAACTTTGTTACTCTCAGGGTGAAAACCTACGAAGACCTCACTCGACAACTCTACAGCTCCTACAGCCACGGCAGGGTGTAGCTAGGTTCAGATTGGGCAACGTGAATAGGGAACTCACCGTTGTCCAATTCAACAAATTTTTGGATTCCCCGCTGAAGGCTTCCAGCAAAAGGCCTGCAAATTACAACGCGGAAGCATTCTAGAACGAAATTTCCGACGCACCAGGCTACAACGCCTCCTCTAGCACCGCCACTTCTTTCTGCAGTCGTAGCCTGCGGATCATCCAGCATTTCCTATCCCACAACATCTATGATAGGAACAGAAGCCGCCTTACCATCCAAACAGAAGATCTGTTCATCCTCTGGTGCATGGTGCACCGACAACCCATAAACACGGGTTGTTTCATCCTCAGGCAATTCCAGGAACAACGACTTGCGCAATATCTTCCCGGAGCTGGAATAATCACTGTATTAGCCAGACACTATGGATTGTACATACGCCAATTCCAAATGGTGGAAGGCACCACCTAGATCGACAGTAACATTCTCAGGAGATTGAAGTTGCCTCCCCCACAGTCTGAGGAACAGGCTGAAGCCAACGGAGCAGCACAAGCCCTTCCCGCACTGCAGCAGCCTCAGCACCAACAGTAGTAGAAACAGCCTACAGTGCCACTACAACCTTAAGTCCAGAGACAGGCTCAGCCCGTTACTAGAGATCAAGTACTGGACATCTTTGAGCAGATGTAAGATCAGTTTGGTCAGAAATCATTCCCATCCTGCAAAACCAACAGCGCATTCAACAGGCCATCACGGCTCAAGCAATACGACAATAGAGCCTTCAAGAGGCCATCACTACTCAGGAGATGCGCCTGACAACATCTATGGGAGAAATACGCACCAGCCTCACTCGGGGGATTACTGATTTGTGGAGGAATGCCGAGACACACACCCGGGCCATGCGCGAATTCCACAACCAATACATAGGCCAGCACGTTCAACTGAGTGAGACCCTCACAAACCTACTGAACTTGGCGAGGGTATTGACTAGGGCACCTGCAGAGCCACCATCTACGCGTAAACGCCCCGCACCTAACTATCTCCACATCGCTTCAACACTTGACAGTCTAGCTTAGGATAACTCACCCCTTCACGCATAGCTTGATTTTCAATTTGGGGTACTTTTGTGACTAGTACTTTTGTATTCTGGGTTTTTAATGTGTGTTTCCTTTGCCTGTGTTTGTTTTGGCATTGCACCCTCTTTTTGTTTATTTTTTGCAGTGAGGACACTGCAAGTTTTCAATTTGGGGTATTTTAGGGTGGAAATTTCCCCATTTTATGACTCTATGTATTTTCTTTTGTTCATGTAATGCAGTTTCAATTTTTATCTATTTTCATTATGTTTCTTCCAGTGTGAGCCTGGCTTTATATCTATACACCTTCTTTTTTTTTTCATTTAACTTTGCTCAGATTCTAATCTCAAAAACTTGTCTTATTCTCTCAAAACAAGCAGAGCAATAATAATCAAGCAACTGCATTCCATGAATTCTGCCAGACGAGAAGGTTCCTGTTAAAAAAAAAATTCTAAACAGGCTCAGCTTGTCTACCTTAGAACAGGCCCTTTCCTTTGCCGAGGCGAAATTTAAGGCAGAGTCTACAAACAAGGAAAGGATCTAGGCCATCTTTGGCACACCAAATAGACTACACAAATCCACACCTCACTCATCAGACCCTTGCAACCCTATTTGAGCCGATTGTGATGGCCCCAAGTCATTCATTTACCCTGTACATTCCACCCTCAACTATTTGCAGTCTGAGCAGGGGCCGTCAGTGTCTAAGGGCACGAATTCATTCAAACAGCCTCACCTTATCGATGAGCGTGTGACCAAGATTTGATCAAGTTTAGAAGATGAGATTGCCCATACTCAACCAAGTACAAAATTAGAATTCCATCAGATACATGTACTCCCTCCCCCCTTACAAAAGAAAAAGGGAAAATGAAAATAGGAAGAAGAAAAAAAGTAAAGAAAACAGAATAAAGAAAGAAAGGAAGGAAGGACAAAGGCAACTTATGAAGGATCATACTCCATCCTAGAACAAAAATCCAATCCATTTATTGGAGTCATTGGTCACATCAAAAAGTGGCTAAAGCATTGGGACACAGTTGTTGAATAAGCATGAGACCTCAGAAAATACGAAGTCAAACAGCCTCTATATAGTCTCAGGCTATTCATGAACAAGAACTGAAAAAAATCGAGTTCACAAGCCATTGACCTTTGCACAATTCTATCCACCATCCTCTGAAAATCCTCACTCAGCCTCAATACAACACAGATAAAGTCCTAGTGATCCTAGCTTGATGACTTATGCACATTAGTGGAGACAAGAGGTAATGGGTCTGCATATAAGGTGATGTTTTTCACTTTCAAAATCCTTAGTAGAATCTCTCAGATGACGAAAGGAATAGAGGCCAGTTGCAAAAATTATTCCTGTGATTTTTATGACAAATACTACTGACAAGGAATTTGGTTAGAATCGATGCAGTTTTGAAGGAAAATAAGAGGATACCTAAATTGGGACATAACAGGGAAGAAACCTAGTGAAAATTTGATGCATTCGAATTGCCCTCACTTCCTTTCAAAAACGTTCCTCCTTTTCTTTTCTCTTCTCTGTTTGCTTGAGGACAAGTAAAATCTTTAGTTTGGGGTATTTTGATGCATGTGAAATATGCATGGTTTTAGGCATGATTTCGGACATTTTTTCTCCTTTTTTCACTGTGATCATAAGCCTTCCTTTGCACTATTTCATTATATTCCTCTTAATTCCATCTCTTACTTGTGATTAGTGATTCTAGGTACATCTCAAAAAATTTGGAAAGATTTTACTAAGGAATTCGCTGAAACAGCCCCTGACACAACATGAGCCTGTTTTGGAACCTCCAGAGCCTGTCATTCACAACAGATTCAATTAAAGGCCAAATTTCTTCCTCTAATTGCAGAATATCCACTGGATTTCACTATTCCAGCCTCGATTCACAAGGTCTCAACGACACTTTACCAACCACAAAGGGAGCCGAAATTAATTTCGAGGATGAATCAAGAAAGTTGCAAACAGCCCCAAACACAGGCTCAGCCTGTGCATTCTACAGAAACTGGAAAATCGCAGAAAGAATATAAAATTCGCGCCACTTGCAACTGAGCAGAGCTGACACCTGCAACCATATCCTGAGCATTTCAAAGAACTTTATGAGGGAAAGAAGACAACAAATGACGCCTCGAGAGAAGTCCACTTAAAGAATTATTATCCTCTCCAAGAAGTCTTCTGAATATTTGCATCAGCCGGATTTGAGCCTAGCAACACACTTCCCATGGCGCATCATCACTGACAAACAGATGAGCAAGCCAAAAACCAACTTTCTCAACCACCATACCTTCCAGCAAGTGGGAAGAAAAAAAAGACCCAAGTTGCGCCTATAAAAAGGAGGAAGGAGGAAGAGCAAGGCATCGATTGAGAGGGGATTCAGAATAAAACTTGCAGAAATACTTGGACGAGGGCAGAGCCCAGAATCACCAAGGGTTCAAGGAGACATGATTCTACTCCCTTTTCTGGGTAGAAATCGTGTCGCCTCTAGCCTCCAGTTCGTTTTAAACACTATGTCAACCCTTATCCACCTTGTTTTTGTAATTCGGATTATGAACTAAACAACCCCTCTTAGGCTGAAGGGGTGTAACATGTCCTCTGTTTGATTACAATAAATTGCTCGTTTTATGTTCCTAATCTGTTTTCTTATCTTGATTGTTGTAAACTTACCCCATGCTTGAGTCTTGATCAAACCCATGCATGATTTCAGGTAGCTAGGTGAAGGACCAAGAGGAGAAATCATAATTATTGGACCTTCAACGACCAACCCTTAGTTCTTAGCTTTTAGCAAAGCCGAGAGCTAATTAAGGAATTAGCCTCAACACTACCCTTAATCCCCTAGATTTGATCGGTGCAAAAGCACTAAGGATGAGTGAGAATCATGGGAGGCATCTGTGAGGGAAAGCAAGTGGGTATAGTATAGGTTGAGAGCCCTTATAAGAACCAACGTTTATAACTAGCTTGCGCTATCGACAGGCTCAGCCTGTCGCAGCTCAGTCTAGGAGACAATATCTCTATTAATCTGATTCTTAAATGACTGCTGAGAAGCTTATTCCAACTTTGTAACTTGGTGAAGGACCGAGAGGTGAAGCTAAGATTGCTAGACCAACAGTAGTCAGCCTTCACTCCTTAGCCATTCGAGAGAAGATAGGGAGAGACTATGGGAAAACATGCCCCAACACCAAACTTCACCCTTAAGTGAATATCTATACCTAGTGATAGGGGGTAGATGGAAGCTTTGGCAACTATCATTAAGATCAAGAGTCGTTGGTAGTAATCAGGGCTGGGAGCGCCTTCAAGACATCTTATTAAACACAGGCCGCTAACAGGCTGAGCCTGTTACAGCACTGTTGACCAATTTAAAGCATGAAAACAAGGCATATGAACCCTGGATGCCTAAGACTCCTCTCAATCTGTTCTCTTCCTATCTTATACATACTGTTACTCTTACTTCCCTGTTTATTTCACTTTTAATCCGTATTCACCCACATTCGCTTCTACTCACATTTGTTTAATTGTTTTTAGCCTAATCTATCTATTTAAAAGGTAACAGATTCGACACAGTCCCTGTGGATACGACCTTGATAAGTACTACAACTACCATGTGCGCTTGCAGGATTCGTTTGAGCATAGTAGTAGCTACACAGCACGAACCACATCAATGTTCCCCAATGCTTGTGCATGCCTATCCGAGTAATTTGTGTTCAATAGGAGAAGTTGTCTTCAAGGCGATGTCATCTACCACACGGATGCCCCTTGTCATTGGCTATTACCCCTAATTCTCCTTTAGCCTTAACTTTCTCCTAGGCTACCCATGTGAGTTTTCAACCTAGCAGGCTTGTCCTAACTTTTGCCTAGGCCACCCTTTCGGGTTTTCAACCTAGCGGACTTTTTTCTTTTTCTTTCTTTCTTTTTTTTTTTCTTTTCTCTTCATGGGAATAGCAACCATAGGCACAGAATACTGAGACAAAAAAGTTTGGGCTTGATCAAGATCACTCAGGCTGGGTATACTGAGATGACTAGTGGAGAGGTAAACTTTCAACCTTAATCGAGAACCATCTAGTTAAGCTATGTCTAAGAGACCATCGGAGAGATGTGCTTCATGATGATCGGATTCAAAATGAGTTTCTGGAGAGAGACGGACTTGACTGATATCTAGAACTTTGTGAGGACCAAAATACATATCCGAAAGAAGGGGACTTATGACTACAAAAGAGGACTGGATACCAAGGATACAATCAACAGTGTGACATGTCTTTTTGACAATGACTCCAATCTTTCCATTGAACCAATTTGGGAACCAAGTAGACCGGACCCGTTACCGGATTGCCTACGTTTCTGTGGATGCGGTTTCTGGTTTGAAGTGCTTCTCAGGGTTGGTATTTGGTTTGAGGTATTTGTCAGGGTCGCTGTTTGGCGGGGAGTTCGATGTGGTAGGTCTGTGAGGGGAACACTTGTCCTTTCATCAAGGTTTCTTCCTTCCATCTTGGTTTCGATATTCAAGCACTAAAGGTCACTTTTCCCTCACTTTTCTCCTTTTCGTTTTGTTTTTGGTAGGGGACACATTTGCTATTGCCTAGATTATTTTTATGGATTATGGCTTGGACGGTGCCCCTCTTTCTTCCTTTCTTCTTTTCTTTCTTTCATTTTCGAAGGGTGACATCTTCTTTGAACAGGTGCATTTAGATGAATTTTTTTTGGAAGCTTGATTCATTTTTTAGAGCAGCATTTCTTGACAAGTGTTCAAGTGGATGTGACGGGGTTAACATGGAGGCTAGGCTAGATAGGTGTCAACATGGGTATGTGTTTGAACGTTAGTGCGGGCAAGTGTTTAGGAATTAGTTGGGGTTGATTGAATATATGTTAGGTAAGGTCGGATTACATCCACAGAATCAGGTCTTCATAGTTCGTTTTATGGTCCCCTAGATTGATCCAATGGAATGTCATGAACTCATGCATACTTTGCCACACACGCAGAAGATAAGGAAATCAAAGTTTTATTCCTTATGTGAAAAATTAGAGCACAAACAATGTCATTGTTTATTATTAGACATAGAACTTAGCTATCGCCCCTTTTGACTCGACTCAACTTCTAGACTCAAAAGAGCAACTACACCGCCTCTCCCAATTCTTGATGGTCATTTTATCCATACTTAGAAATTCGATCTATGGTCTCTGGTTGACTCTCACTTGCACTTCAACTTCACCCCTTGGAATGCATCATCCCCATTGTCATCTTCACCATTATCTCCTAACCTTTCCCATTGTTTTCTCATCATGTATGCGTCATTGTTCTCACCGCCAACTTCAACGCTTCCCAATTGTTCGGGCTTGCATCTTGTTTAATTGAGAAGGCCCCATGCAAATGTCTCCATTCGATACCCCAGCTCCACTCATTGTGAACACCCAAATTTGACCAACGAATTTTCTACTAAAATTGGATTTTAAACATACTTGGACTTTGGATTGATGAGATGATTCAATTCTAGGATTAAGACATGTCAAGAATTTAATTTAGTAGAAATAACATATTTTAATAATTTAAACCCTTATATATTTGAACTCTAGGATTAATGAGACGATTTAATCTTAGGGTAAAATATATATTAAACCCTTTTTATTTATTTTTAACCCAATTATATTGAGATGATTTTTTTTTGGATTAAAGCCTTTTTTCATCCTTGTGTTAGACCATAAAGTTGAAAATCATCCTTGTATTGGTTTTGGTCTGTTTTCATCCCTCTGTCCATGGGTTTTAGCTTGTTTTCATCCCTCTAAATAGGCCAAAAAGGCGAACACAAGGATGAAAATAAGACAAACTTCATAAATAGAGGGATCAAAACAAGTCAAAATCTAATAGAGGGATGACTTCTAACTTTGAAGTCTAATACAAGGATGAAAAAACACTTTATTCCATTTTTTTTTGGGTTAGAAATGGGTTTAAGGGTCCAAGGTTGATGGAATAAGGTTTCTCCAGAGTTTATCCAGCCCACTAACACTTTACTTGCAGACTAATTTTGGCTCTGATTTTCGTGAAAAATCAGAATCAAATCACCCTTTAATTGGTAAATGTATTTTTGGTACGATTTTTCATAATATGGATGTTAATGTGTAATTAATCAGTTATGGAATGATTTTGAGGAGTAGTAATCAAGTAATGGAGTGATTTTGAGTTGATTAGGGGTTCATTACGCGGTAGGATCAAATCAGGGCTGAATTAGGGGGATTGGGGGTTCGAAAAAGGAAAGAACGGGTGGCACGCGGGGTGGCCGGCGGTCCTCTCGCGACAACCGCCAGGTTCCGGCGGTCATCCACCCATGACCGCCAGGCCTGCAGTCATCCAGCAGATGACCGCCGGCCATGGCGGTCATTGATAGCTTCCTGCAAGTATACAGGGTTATTGTAACACACAAGGTCGTCTCACAGGGACCTTTGCTAAGTACTATCTAACCGAGCAATTTATGATTATCTAGAAAAATAAATAATGTTGAGGATTGATATTTGAATCGGAAAATTAAAGCACATAGAAACAATTAAAATTCAATGATATTAAATATCTAGGACTTCGGGGAGTTCCTTGCCGACATTTCCATGCAATTAAGCTCAACATAGGCAGATCATGCTCTGTCACCACATAGCTAGCCTATGTAAAAATCTATGAATTAATTCTGAAAATAAACACTCTTAAAAGAAACGGTAAATCTAAGCTAGATCGATAACCTACTCCCGTATTGCCGTAAAATCCCTTCCCAGTTTACGTCCACTATCCATTTGTCAGTGATGAAATAAACTAAGAGCATTAAGAAATTTACCTACTTAATCTCCAATAAAAAGCATGCCTCCCTCAAGGTCGGTTTTTAAAGCCCGGTTAATAATTTTCTATAGGCAAACGACGCAGTCACTTAACATTTCCCTACAATAAATTTATGCTAAACGATGGCCAGTCAATTAACATAGTGAAGATTCATTACTGGATTAAAAGAGAATAAATTCCGAAATAAAACTTTAATTAAATGTGCATGGAAACATTAACAAGTTCATCCCTTAATCCTAGACAAGAATTCTTGCAAGACATAGCTTTAAAGAAAATAAAAATACTTGGAAATAGTTCATCAGGACTAATTCAAGAGTAAACTTACAAGAAATTGGAGCCAACTTTGAACCAAAGAGACATATTCTCCAAGCTAAGAATCTTCCAAAAGCTACCACTAAATGCCAGAATTACAAAGTGAAATGGAAAGTACAGTTCCTAAGCTACGTGTGTTTTTTTACCGATTTGAATTGTTAGAGGAGAACTTGATGCCTTTGTCTTCAAGTGTGATCCTTTACATAGTGAAGGGAGAGTAAGATGTGTGGCTGGAAATTATGGTCCAGAAGAGACAAAGGAGGGGCATGTGTGGCCTCCCCACTTTGCGCCAAAAATAAGAAGTGGTGGACCACTTCTTCCCTCGAAAATTAGCCACCAAAGCAACCTCCTTCCCTCCATTTTTCATGCAACATGAGTGGGAGCTAGCTTCATTCAAATAAATCCACATGCTATTAGACCCATTCTCCCCTTCATGATGTCAGCAAAAGTCACATGCAAATTGGCCATGGATGGAGAGCTTTCACGTGGAGACAAAGTCCAAGTTTTGGACTTTTACTTCTTTCTTCTTTTATTTTTCACCATGGGCATTGGGCCATCATAAATTGGTCCATTATGATTCTGGGCTATTCTTGTAAGGATCTTTGGCCCAATTTCAGGGAGGCTTCATCTCGTCTTGCCATGTGTCCACGGGATGTATGGGTTGGAACACTTTGCATAGGCAGCCTATGCTGGAACTGCACATGTTGTTCGGAAATCCAACATTTATTTCTAACCTCTACATAAAAATGTTAAAACCTAAAGAAAAGGAAATAAAAAGATAAAAGGGAGAAAAATACTAAAAACAAGATGGATAAATAAAATAAATAAATATTTTGCAAGCTAAAAATGTTGAAAGAACCCGGGAAATGAGTGCGAAATGCGTACTCATCACCACCCCAAACTTAGAATTTTGCTTGTCCGCAAGCAATTATCATGAAAAATCCGGATGAAAACGTCTTACCCATTAGAATCAATCAAACCCAATCAACCAAAGTTACATGGAAAGTCTCTAAATATCAAGAAGGAAGCCTCGGTATCCAACCTGCAAGAATCGTGAGAAAAGGTGCCAAGATGGTCCGAATATGCACTTTGTTAGGCAATTAATCCCATTGATTCTAATTCACAACTCCCTCTTTGTTTGCTAATAATATTGAATTTAGCTTTTGTAAAAACAAAAAAAGGGTCAAATATGCAGATTCACTTCCCGATCTCCACTAATGGCAAGGATAGATTTACAGGGATCAAAAAGTCTTTATTCGGGTTGAAATGAAGCTTGGGTTATGTTTAAGAAAGAAAGGGATAAAGGAATTCAAAAGATGCAAATGCCCAAAAGGAGAATCTTACCGTAAAATAGCCAATCAAGGTGACTTCGGAATGGTTCGAAAGAACATTGTGCGCGCCATGGAGAGTTTTTTTTGTGTTGCCTTCTTTCTTTTCTTTTTTTTTACGAGATACATCAATTTTGTGCATCGTTTCTTTTTCTTTTCTTTTTTTCTGTGAAGTATCTCTTTTTTTTTTTTTTGAAAGCAAAAGCACATCGACACAAGCTGCTTGTGTTGTGCCTGTGTGTAGATGAACCACCACTTTTCTTGATGTTAGGCATATGTTAACGAAAGATGAATTCAAGCAAATTCACATGGGTGGATGTCTATGAAAAATATGGTAATAGCCATAGGTTCAAAGGGTATAGGTGGTGAATATGGGTTTACCAACAAAAAATGGCTATCAGAAAAAAAAAATCTCGAAGTGGTTTATGAAGGTAAATGTATATACATGGGTAAGCTATGTGGTTTGTGTGGGCTGCGTAAGAATGCCTTAATCCTATCCCTGAAAATCAATCTTTGTAATAATTTCCCTTTGATCGGGTTGTGAACCTATTCTAAGACGCAAAAGATTTATGATAAATGTGTTTAAACAAAAACAAGCGAAGTCAAGAGGTTAGAAGCGAATTTAAACCAATTAGAAAAATTTACCAACAAGCGTAACTCGGCCAATTGGGAACTCATCCCCACTATTCATGCAAGCGGACATGAGACTCGATCGTGGAAACTCGGAGAAATCCTTGTACTTATGTCGGATTGGGCCCGATTAAGCCCAACGGGTTCATCTGTAACTTGCAAAAATTTATTCAAACAAAATAAAAGAGAAAAATAAACTGAAGAAAATTACTTATTATCATGCTAAGAAAGCTAAAAAGAAATAAAAGGTCGCAGCCACTATGCTAAAAGTATAGCCACCCCAAACTTAAAACTTGCAATGTCCTCACTGCACAAAAATAAGCTAGAAAAGTCCAGAAAACAAAGCAAGGGCAGCAATCATATTTAGCAGAAGAGCTTGCGGACCAAAATGTTTAAAAGAAAATAAATTGAAACAATAAAGAACTAAAAGAACCTGAACTTGCTGCTTTTTATTTGCGGAAAAAGGGAAATAACCGTGGGTTGCCTCCTACACAGTGCTTCTTTAACGTCTTGTAGCTGGACTCAATGCACCTCATGCTGAAGGTAGATCGGGGAATGGTTTCGCTAGCTCTTGTCTGGTAGGCTCTCCTGGATGATAAAGCTTGGGTAACAAGACTCGGTTTGCAATTCTGAGGTCTTGTTTTTAGACGCTACTCTCGCGCCAGTGTTTGGTTCCTTTTCTGCCTGCTTCATGAATATAAACTGATGGATTAATCCCGATAAGAACATCGGTGGAATACACAATTGTCTTCTTGTGTCGTCCCTTATCTTTTAGCAACTTATCTTCCTCTCCGTCAATATAACTCACATTTATATCACCTGGATGTGTGGAGTTTGTTCCCAGTAATGCACAATGAAGTTGAGGAGGTAAAGGTTTCATCTTAACCTTCGGAGCATTTTCTTCTGCCAAGACTTCTGGCGTCTTATCTAACTTCTCAAATCTCATTTCTTCTTCAACAGACGCCAGAGATAAGATCTCATGCTGGCGTGCATAATTTATGTCTCAGGATCTGGGTCCTGATTGCCTTTACTAAGAGCTATACACGCCAATAGTGGATCTGCACAGCCTACCTGTGCAAAGCTTTCGTCAGTTGCTATTTCTTGTATGTTAAGTCGGTAGCATGAATCATCTGGCACTCTTTTGCGAATTACTTCATGAACAGCGAAGCAAATCTTTTCAGAGCCAACTTGTAGCGAGAGCTTCCCGCCCTTGACATCAATGATGGCACCAGCAATTGCCAAAAAGGGTCTTCCTAGGATGATGGGTACGTGGTGATCCACTTCCTTGTCGAGAACCACAAAATCAACTGGGACGAAGAAGTTCCCAATTTTGATAGGAACGTCTTCTAAAATTCCCACTGGATACTTGACAGACCTATCTGCTAGGTGGAGTGACATAGCAGTAGGTTTGAGATCCCCTAGATTGAGTTGCTTACTAATCGACAAAGGGATAACACTAACACTTGCACCTAGATCGCAAAGTGCTCTTTCGATGCGAACCTTCCCTATGTCGCAGGGGATGATGAACGTTCTGGGATCTGGAAGCTTGTTTTGAATGATCGCACTACACTCTCCTGTCAAAGCCACTGTTCCGTAGTCAATCAATTTCTTCTTATTAGACAAGAGGTCCTTTAATAATTTAGCATACGCGGGCATTTGGGACATGGCCTCGATGAACGGAATGTTAATGTAGAGCTTCTTCATGATCTCTAAGAAGCGTCCAAACTTCTTATCATGAACCAGTGGGTTGAGCCTTTGAGGGAAAGGAATAGGCGGAACGTAAGCCTTAACTTCATCTTTCTTTGCCTTCCCCTTGTCAGCCTGCCCATGCTCCGCAGGCTTGTCTTTTTGCATGGCCTGGCTATGCTCAGCTTCTTTTACTGGGGCTGGAGGTGGTTGCTGCTTTTCGTATTGAGTACCACTCCTAAGAGTGATTGTATTGCATTGAGCATTAGCGTTGACCTCTGGTTTGCCCGGTAATCTACCTGGATTGCCCTAACTAGGGCCAGTTTGTGCTATCTGACATTCAAGATTGTTGATTTTGTCAGAAAGCCCTTTCACGACCTGCTGTTGTTCTTCCATAAACGACTTAAGTAATGACTGCAAGTCATCTTTAGGAGCTGGATGATACGCCTGTTGGTATGCCTGTGTAGGTTGTTTCGAAGGATATTCGGAAGGACCCCTTCCGGTTTGATTTTGGTTGGGCTGTGAAGGCTTCCAAGAGAAGTTAGGGTGGTCCCTCCAACCTGGGTTGTAGGTTTTTTAGTAAGGGTCCTATTGGACTCTTTGATAACTTACTTGCTCTTGGCATGCTTGCTCATAACCTCCCTCTGTTGGACACTCCTGATAACCTCCTTCACACCTAGCACAAGAATGGGACTGTCCTTTCCCATTCCTCTTCAAGATGGCATGCAACTTGGCGTTCATCAGGCTCATAACGTCAAGTTTAAGAACGCCGACAGTTTTTCCGCCAGGTATCTTGGCTGGCCATTCAAATTTATTGCTGGCGATGTGCTCGAACAGGTCGTACACATCCTCAGCGTCTTTACTAAAGCAACTCCACCAGCTGCAGCATCAACATGTGCACGGAGGGACTCACACAGGCCTACATAAAATTTTTCCACAATCAGCCAGTCAGGAAGGCCATGTTGTGGGCATCTTCTTAGTGCATCTTTAAACTTTTCCCATGCATCGTAGAACGATTCATTGGACTTCTGTTTGAACTCCATGATGTTGTTCCATAATATCAGAGCTTTGCTGGGCAGGAAAAATTTCTTCAAGAACGCCTGTGATAAGGCAGCCCATGTGTCAAACATCCTAGGAGCTTGTGCAGTCAACCGCTCCTTCGCCTTGTCTTTGAGTGGGAAAGGAAAAAGGCGCAACTTGATAGCATCCTCGGAGGCTCCATTCACCTTGATTGTGTCGCAGATTTCCAGGAAATCTTGCAAATGTTGATTTGGGTCTTCAATGGAGGAACCCCCGAAAGGCTCATTTTGGACCATCTTGATTAGGGCTGGCTTTAGCTCAAAGTTATTTGCTTGCACAGCTGGGCGTACCACGATGGACTATGCAAGGGTTGCATCGGGGAAGGAGAAATCCCAGACAGGCCTGTGCCGAGGTCCATATCGGACTATCACGTCCCCCTCGTTGTTGTTATGTTCTGCCATCTTTCCTCCAGTAAAACTTGAAGAAACCTGAAGAAAAAATAGAAGAAAAACTACCCAAATAGGTGAAAAAAAATGAAAAATAAAAATCTAGATTAACCTAATCACAGAGTTAAATAATATTAACGCCGATCCCCGGCAACGGCGCCAAAAACTTGATAGCTTCCTGCAAGTATACAGGGTTGTTGTAGCACACAAGGTCGTCTTACAGGGATCTTTGCTAAGTACTATCTAACCGAGCAATTTATGATTATCTAGAAAAATAAATACTGTTGAGGATTGATGTTTGAATTGGAAAACTAAAGCAAATAGAAACAATTAAAATTCAATAATATTAAGTATCTAGGACTTCGGGGAGTTCCTTGCCAACATTTCCACGCAATTAAGCTCAGCTTGAGCAGACCATGTTCTGTCACCACATAGCTAGCCTATGTAAAAATCTACGAATTAATTCTGAAAATAAACTCTTAAAGAAACGGTAAATCTAAACTAGATCGATAACCTACTCTCGCAGTGCCGTAAAATCCCTTCCTAGTTTACGTCCACTATCCATTTGCTAGTGATGAAATAAACTAAGAGCATTAAGAAATTTACCTACTTAATCTCCAATAAAAAGCACGCCTCCCTCGAGGTCGGTTTTTAAAGCCCGGTTAATGTTTTCCTATAGGCAAACGACGTTGTCACTTAACGTTTCCCTATTATAAATTTATGCTAAACGATGGCCAGTCAATTAACATAGTAAAGATTCATTACCGGATTAAAAGAGAATAAATTCAGAGATAAAACTTTAATTAAATGTGCATGGAAACATTAACAAGTTCATCCCTTAATCCTAGACAAGAATTCTAGCAAGACATAGCTTTAAAGAAAATAACAAATACTTGGAAATAATTCATCATGACTAATTCAAGAGTAAACTTACAAGAAATTAGAGCCAACATTGAACCAAAGAGACAAATTCTCCAAGCTAAGAATCTTCCAAAAGCTACCACTAAATGCCAGAATTACAAAGTGATGCAAGTGATGGAGCCATAGCTTTGCCTCAAGGTCCAATTACAAGGAGCACTTCAAGGATGCTTAGGAATCAACTTCTACATCACATTCAAGCCTTGATCAACACGAAACTTGAAGAACACGCAATGATCAAGCTTGGGAAGGTGCTGAAACAGAAACCTATAACCTTCTTGTCAATTAAGGAGTGATTGGCTCAAAGATGCATGTGGGGCTTAGTCAACAACACCCCAGCCCATGTGGGCCCATGTCGACATATCTTTTTAGTTTTTATTAGTTGGGGTTTTATTATATGGGTTTTAATTAGTGTCCAACAAATGTGGGCTCAATTAATTCTAGTCTATTTGGGTTGTCAGTCAACACCTAAAAATACTCACTATTTGGGTTGTCAGCCGACACCTAAAAATACTGTCTATTTTTAGGTCGGCACCTAAAAAGTCTGAAAAAAGTCAAAAACCTATTTTGACTTGGTTTTGGGTTAGTTTAGACGAAATTAGGGTTAGGGATTAGTATAAATTGGACCTTTTCTTTTGTTATTTGACACATACTATTTTGAGGATAAAATTGCCTTTGAAGTTTTTTTCTTTGATTGTGGATTCAATCAAGTTATCGAGAGTGGAGTCTCTTGGTTTTATATTAGGGTTTGAATTTACTTATCAAGTTTCTTTGCTCGTGGCGTTTATTCAATTCCTTGTGATTTTAATCTCTTTGTTTCCTATTCCTTAATTTACTCTAGGAGGTGAAGAATAAAATTGCAAAAACCATTGTTGTGTATCTACTTCTTTGTTGTCTAATCCGTGTAGAGATTAGGAGGTGAAGGAGACTTACATGGCGAGTATGATTGTGATTGAAGATCGGGACAATCAGATAGTTACGGAGGTGGAACTAGTGGATTCTAGGCCTGTTGTCGTATCATCTTTTGGTAGTGGAGCTGAGGTTTCAATCAATCATATCCTTTGTGTTTGTGTTTTAATTTACTCATGGCCTTTCAATTCCTGGTTCTTCGTTTAGTTTTGTTGTTGTCGATTTATATATATATATATAAAAAAAAAAGAGTTGTCGATTTTGTGTTGTTTGCTGTCGATAAGAAATAATAAAAAAAAGCTAGAAGTCGACCTGTTGATTGTTTGGAATTGGAATTGTGGCCTTGGATTGCAAGATTATCAAGTGTTTCTTGCAGGGAATTCGAATTAGTTGTTTGTTTGGTTGATTGAAATCAAGGAGAAGTTGGTTGGAATTTGTTGGATTACTGTTGGAAGTGGAAAATTTGCTGCAGGAATCGAAATTTGTGTAGGAAGCTCCTACCCTCCTGCCCGAATTTCAATTATAAAGGAGTTGTCGCAGATTTGGGTAGCAGGCAGCAACCCGAAATTTTGTTTCATAGTTTCTGGTTGCAGGAATTGTGTAGGAGGCTGTTACACTAATTTTCTGTCAGTTGCTGATTTCTTTCTGATTGATTGCGCGTTATGCTTATTCGTTGTGTTGAGTGATTGTTGTTTCATAATTACTCAATTGTGCTAATAATCATTCACATACATAATCTTGTTCTTGTGTCTGATCAATCTTTCTTTCTTGGAGTCGAATTTGCTTCTAGAATTGAAATTTTTTTCTTTCTTCTTTAGGATTTCTTTGATTTCTTGAATTAAATTGCTGCTGGTTGGTTGCTTGATTTTGTTTATTTGAACCTCACATATAAAATTGAAGTAGAATCAAGAGTGGTAAGAGGCTGAGAGTTTTATTCACTACCAACAAACACGAGAGACACACGTGAGGAGTTTTATTACTAACAAATTTCTTGCTAGTTTCTTTCACCATGTCTACAGATTATGAATCTGACTGGCCTGTTGTGAAGACTCACCTCAAGGATCTTTTTAACAACCTCTCGAACCAAATCAAGGAAGTTGCCAACATTGTGGCCGAGACTAATGCTAGGTTGGAACGGCAAGCACAGGCCATAGAAACTCGCCTAGCCCGATAAGAAAGAGCTATGCAAACATTGACCGATAGCATTGGCAACAACGATGGAAGAGAGAGGGTGCGAGCTCAAGATGCTAGGGTGGAGGAAGAAGTGATGCAAGCAAGCAAGCACCAAGTGGAGCTAATGATGGAGAATGCGCCATTAGCTTGCCTCAAGGACCAATCACACCAGCTCGATTGAAGATGATCAAGAACCACATGGTGCACATTGCTCAAGCTTTGATAAATCAAGAATTGCAAGA
This sequence comes from Turnera subulata, assembly GCA_028386065.3. Classification (NCBI taxonomy): domain Eukaryota; kingdom Viridiplantae; phylum Streptophyta; class Magnoliopsida; order Malpighiales; family Passifloraceae; genus Turnera; species Turnera subulata. The sequence continues at coordinate 75,066 of JAKUCV010002672.1, read as the reverse complement.
AGACAAGATGATCAAGCTTGGAGAAGAGTACAATAAGAAACCAACATGTGTCACTGTCATTGGAGAAGAAGCCTAGTCGACTGGAGTATGTGGGCCCTATGTCGACATATCTATTTTATTTTATAGTTAAGTTGCCGATTTTATTATATATAAAAATAATAAATAATTTCGGCATGGGTCTTTTTATTTCATTGGGTTATTTTCTTATTTGAGTCATAAACAATTGTGGGTTATTTTTGTTGGGTTTAATTAGCCCAATATGTTGTTGGATTAAAAGTCAAAACCTAGTCCAACTAGGAGGTGTGGCCGACTTAGCCAAGGAGTTAGAAGACAAACTCCAAGTCGGCAAGGGTAGCTTTTGTGGCCGACTTGGGTGCCTATATATAGGGTCTTTAGGGTTCTTTTTATAACACACATTATTCTTGCTATTTGATAATAAAGTTTGAGGTTTTCATTACCTTAGTTATTTGCAAGTAGAATTGATTTCTTCTTGTTTATTTGAGGGATTGTGTTTACTTATCAAGTGATTGATTTGCTTGTGGCGTATTCAAGATTCCTAGCTTTTATTACTCTATTGTTGCTTAACGCCTTTGTTGTGTTTTGAGGTGATAGAGGTATTGGCTGAAACCCTAATTTGGTTGAATTGGTTGCTGATCTTGGAGACTTTGATTGATTTGGAGGTGTTATCTAGCTTTGTTCTGGTAGTGTTGCCGTATCATCCTGGTAGCAGAGCCTAGGTATCAATTTCAACTACGTATCCCTTTATTTTCTGCAATTTAGTTAATTGTTCTTTAGTTTCTTTTCTGTTGCCGAAAATTATATAAAAAAAAGATTTTCGATTTGTTTTCTTTTATTACTGTTCTGGTCGATTTAAATTACCATAATATAAAAAAAAAGGAGTTGCTGCGATTTCTGTTGTGAAGCCGATTTGGTAGAGAAGTTGAATTTCTTGGTTGATTGTTGGAATCGATTTGGTGGCAGCAATTAGTTAAAAAAAAAATGGTGAAATCGACTTGCAGATTGAAGGATTTCGGCAAGTATTGATTTGAATTGTAGGAATTTGCTTGATTGGGATACTTTCCGCGGGTTGTTAGGGTATCTAGTTGGGTAACTTTCTTTGATTCTACTTATTTGATTGTGTTCTTTATTTCAACTTTTCTAATTGAGCAATCTTTGTTTCTTATTGTTCAATTACTATAAGAATCCTCACATACAATTTTCTTGTTCTTTGTGTGTGACTATCTTTTCTTTCCGGAGTTAATTTTGCCTCTAGAATTCGAATTGTCTATTTTCTTGATAGGAAATCTTTGACTCTTTCTTGAAGTGTTGCAGGTTTGTTTATTATTTGATAAGATTTACTGATCCCAAAGAATAAACAAAGTGAGATTTCAAGAGAGGTAAAAGGCGAGTGTTTCATCGAATTGCCACGAGAGACAAACACGAGAGATACACGTGAGGAGATTTTATTACTACCAAGTTTCTTGTAGGTACTATACCATGGTTGGATCCGGCGGAAGCAATACTGATGAGGAGGCGTCCGCATCTATGGAGGTGTTGGAGAGGTTATTTAAGCAAATGGATGCTCGTTTTGCTGAGATGAAACAGGAGTTGAGCGCTAGAATGAATCAACAAGCACAATCCATTCAAGAGCTTTCTACTGCAAGGGTGGCGCCAAGAGAGGAAGCATCCGTTGACCAACCCCCATGCCATCAACGAGTTAGGGAGGAGCCCCAAGATGTTGATGATGTTGAGGACGATAACCGTCTTACTGCAGCAAGAATGCGCCAGTTTCCCCCACCACTTAGGAGAGGAGGAGGAGTTCACCTACCACCGCCAAGAAGAGGTCGATTATATGATGGAGATGATGAAGAAGACCGAGAGCATGGTAGACATGGGAGGCGTGAGAGGGATGACCGAAGTGATCGTGGAGATAATGATCTTAGGAGCATTAAGCTTAAAATTCCTTCTTTCCAAGGAAAGGAAGATCCTGAAGTCTATCTTGAATGGGAGAAGAGAGTGGAATTAATCTTTGCTTGCCACAATTATTCCGAAGAAAAGAAGGTACAATTAGTTGTGGTTGAGTTTACTGATTATGCTTTGGTTTAGTGGGACGGATTTGAAGGTGACAGGTTGCGCCTTGGGGAGGATCCTATTGATAGTTGGGTGGAGTTGAAAAGGATCCTAAGGAAGAGGTTTGTTCCCCGATCATACTATAGGGAGTTGCATCAAAGACTCCAAACATTGCGACAAGGATCTAGAAGCATTGAAGAATATTACAAGGAGATGGAGAAGATCATGATTCGGGCAAACATTGATGAGGATAGAGAGACCACTATGGCAAGATTCCTTGTTGGGATGAAAAGAGACGTTGCTCACAAAGTTGACTTGCAAAATTACTTAGACATGGAGGAGATGTTATCAACTGCCATCAAAATAGAGAAGTAATTAAAGGAGAAAGTGCCGAAGAGTGCTTATTCTTATTCATTCAATTAGAATTCAAGGTGGAATGTAAGGGATGGGAGGCAACAAGAGAAGCCAAGAGAGGAGAAAGCTAGGGTTGCTGATTTCAAGACACCCCTTACTACTTCTAAGCCGAGTTCCTCTACATCCTACAAGTCGAACTCTACTACCCCTACAAGGCAAATCAAGTGCTTCAAGTGTTTAGGGCTTGGACATATTGCATCTCAATGTCCAAAAAAAAGGGTGATAATTGCTCGAGGTGGCGAGTTCTTTTCTGATGATGAGGCGGAGGAAGAAAACGACCCTGCCCTACATGATATGCCCGAATTGGAGGATATAGATGCCGAATATAATGTGGAGGCCGAAGATAGCTTTCGGGGAAGAGAACTATTTATCACGAGGAGAGTTTTAAATGCTCAAGCAAAGGAAGATGAGATCGAGCAAAGAGAGAATATTTTCCATACTAGGTGTTTGGTTAATGACAAGGTTTGTAGCTTGATCATTGATGGAGGAAGTTGCACTAATGTAGTAAGCTCTATGTTGGTGGATCGCATGGGGTTACAGTGGCAAAAACATCCAAAACCTTACAAGCTACAATGGCTGAATGACATGGGAGAAGTTAAAGTGAACAATCAGGTTCTACTTTCCTTCTCTATTGGAAAATATTCTGATTCGATTTTATGTGATGTTGTACCTATGCAGGCAAGTCATATCTTGCTAGGGAGACCATAGCAATATGATAGGAGAGTTGTGCATGATGGATTCAAAAATAGGTACTCATTCACCATGGGAGATAGGAAGGTGTTACTTACTCCATTGACTCCATAAGAAGTATATCATGATCAAATGCATACGAAGAGGAGTGTGGAGGAATGGCAAAGGAAGAAGGATGCCGAATTGGTTTCCAATGGTGAGAAAGAGAGGATGACTGAGAGTCATGCAAAAGGAGAGGAAAAGAAAGAAAAAGAGAGAGAAAAAGGAGAGGGTGTTGTCGACACCAAAGAGAGAAAAAAAGAGGGAAGGAAGAAACAAAATTTCTATGCATCTATGAAAGAGATGAGGGTAGCTTGTGAAGAAAAGAGGGGAGTGTTAGTACTCTTATTCAAGGGTGCTTATTTTAATCAAGCTGACCTTAACCCCGAATTGCCTAGTTGTGTTGTTTCTCTTTTACAGGATTATGTGGATGTCTTTCCGGAGGAATTACCGAGGGAGTTGCCACCTTTAAGGGGCATTGAGCATCAAATTGATTTCAGTCCCGGAGCTCAAATTCCTAACCGGCCAGCATATAGGGCCAATTCGGAGGAGACAAAGGAGATACAAACACAAGTCGAGGACTTGTTGTCTAAGGGGTTGATTCGTGAGAGCCTCTCTCCTTGTGCTGTACCTGTGATTCCAGTGCCAAAGAAGGAGGGAACATGGCGTATGTGTGTTGATTGTCGCACCGTTAATAAAATAACGGTAAAGTATCGCCATCCAATTCCTAGGTTAGATGATATGCTTGATGAATTACATGGTGCATGCATATTTACTAAGATTGATGTCATGAGTGGATATCCTCAAATTCGCATGAAAATTGGAGATGAATGGAAGACTGCATTTAAAACTAAGTATGGGTTGTATGAATGGTTGGTAATGCCTTTCGGGTTAACTAATGCACCTAGTACTTTTATGCGTTTAATGAATCATGTCTTGCGCCATTTCATTGGAAAGTTTGTTGTTGTGTACTTTGATAGATTCTGATCCATATCAAGAATGTTGATGAGCATATGGAGCATCTTAGGCTAGTGTTGGATGCACTTAGGGCTGAAAAGTTATTTGCTAAGCTTAAGAACTGTACATTCTGCATGGATCATGTTGTCTTTCTTGGTTATGTTGTGATACAATCAAGCCAGTACCAAGTGGAACTCAAGATCGTGATGGCGCCATTAGCTTACCTCAAGGACCAATCACGAGGGCTCGATTGAAGATGATAAAGAATCACATGTTACATTATGCTCAAGCTTGGGTCAATCGGGAGTTGCAAGAAGATAAGTTGGATAAGTTCGGAGGTGAATTTAAAGAGATTCCTAAGTTTGTGAGCATTTTGAAGGATTCAAGTCAAAATTAGCCATTTTTACCGTTCAACCGGGAAGTTACTGTTCACGCCAAAAATTACTGTTCACACCAGAAATTACTATTCACGGCCGGCATTTACTATTCATTTTCAGGTTGGAAAATCCACTTTGGAGCTAAAGATTCCCACTAGTGTGGTTGGTGTGGTTGGTGTTAGTATGGTTGGTGTGCATTAAAGAAAACAAAAGATGTTTAGTGCTTGTATTTTCAATTCAATCCTTTGCTTTTTTGCTTCTATAAAAGCCAACCATATATCAAGTTTGAAATCAGATTATACATGAGAATATACATGAAGTTTGAGTGATTTTAAGGAAGCTAAATGCTTACCTTTAGTGTTCTTCTTGATTGAGAGATTCAATCAAAAAACAAGAGAGGGATTCTCTTGGCTTTACTTTTTATGATTGATTTCTCTTATCAAGTGGTTTACTTGTGGTGATTAATCAACTCCTTGTATTCCTCATTGTTTGTTGCCTAATCCTTTGAGTTTAGGAGGTGAAGAATAGGGATACTAAACCCTAGTTTGATTGGAGATTGGAGGTCTTCGGATTGATTTGTTGCAGAGGTGATCCTAGTGGAATTCTAGGGTTGTTGCTGCATCATGTTGTTAGTGCTAATGGGATAGAAGTTGGCCAAGAGAAGGTGAAAGCCATTAAAAAGTGGACCACGCCTACTACTATCTCTGAGGTAAGATCTTTTCATGGACTTGCTAGTTTTTATAGAAGGTTTGTGAAGGATTTTAGTACCATTGCTGGACCATTGAATGATATTGTCAAAAAGGAAGTTGGATTTAAGTGGGGTAATGCACAGGCGCAAGCGTTTGCAACTTTGAAAGAGAAATTATGTTCTGCTCCTATTCTTAAATTGCCTTACTTTGATTCTACCTTTGAGATTGAGTGTGATGCCTCTGGTGTAGGCATAGGTGCTGTTCTTTTGCAGAAAAAGAAACCTATTGCTTACTTTAGTGAGAAGCTGAAGGGAGCTCAACTCAATTACTCTACCTATGACAAGGAGCTTTATGCATTGGTGAGAGCACTACAAACATGGCAGCATTACCTGTGGCCTAAGGAATTCGTGATCCACACTGATCATGAAAGCCTGAAGTATTTGAAAGGGAAAGGTAAGCTAAATAAGAGGCATGTCAAGTGGCTGAAATTCATTGAGACATTCCCTTATGTGGTGCACTATAAGAAAGGTAAGGATAACGTGGTTGCCGATGCGTTATCTAGAAGGTATGCTCTAATCTCTTCTCATAGTTCTAAGTTGATTGGATTCGAGTATATTAAGGACTTGCATAAGTCTGATCCTAACTTTGCTAATGTGTATGATGCATGTGAACAATCTGGTTTTCAAAAGTTTTATAGAGATAATGGGTATCTATTTCGTGAGAATAAACTTTGCATTCCTGCTTGTTCTATGCGTGAGCTTTTGGTTAGGGAATCTCATGATGGTGGCTTAATGGGTCACTTTGGTATAGCTAAAACCCCTGACATTCTGCAGGAACACTTTTATTGGCCTAATATGAAGAAGAATGTTGAGCAGGTTTGTAATGGGTGTGTCACATGTCGACATGCCAAATCTAGGGTGCAACCTCTTGGGTTGTACACTCCTTTACGTGTTCCTGATGTTCCTTGGACTGATTTATCTATGGATTTTGTGGTTGGTTTGCCTAGGACCAGGAAAGGTCGTGATAGCATCTTTGTTGTTGTTGATAGGTTTAGTAAAATGGCTCATTTTATTGCTTGTCATAAAATTGATGATGCTTCACATGTTGCTGACTTGTTCTTTAGGGATGTAGTTTGTTTGCATGGCATTCCTAGGACAATTGTTTCTCATAGGGATACTAAGTTCTTGAGTCACTTTTGGCGAGTTTTATGGAGTAGGTTAGGGACCAAGTTGTTGTTTTCTACTGCTTGTCATCCTCAAACTGTTGGTCAAACTAAAGTGGTTAATAGAACTTTAGGATCTTTATTGCGTGCTGTCATGGGCAAAAACTTGAAAACTTGGGAAGAATGTTTGCCATTGATTGAGTTTGCTTATAATAGGAGCATTCATTCTTCTACAGGTTATTCTCCGTTTGAGATTGTGTATGGTTTTAATCCACTAACCCCTTTGGATTTGTTGCCTTTACCTTTGAAAGAGATTGTTAATGTAGATGGGCATCAAAGAGCTAAGTTGGTTAAGACTATTCATGAGAAGGCTCGAAAGCACATTGAGGAGAAGAACACTAAAGTGGCACAACGAGCTAATCGTGGACGCAAGCTTGTTAAGTTTGAACCTGGAGATTGGGTTTGGGTGCACTTTAGGAAGGAGAGGTTTCCTCATCACAGGAAGTCTAAGTTGGATCCGCGAGGGGATGGCCCTTTTCAAGTGTTGGAGCGCATCAATGACAATGCTTATAAGATAGATCTACCTGGTGAGTATGCTGTGAGTGCTACTTTCAATGTTGCTGATCTTTCTCCCTTTGACAATGCAGGCTTAGATTCGAGGACGAATCCTTTTGAGGAGGGAGGGAATGATGCAAACAAGCAAGCACCAAGTGGAGCTGAGGATGGAGATGGCGCCATTAGCTTGCCTCAAGGACCAATCACACGGGCTCGATTGAAGATGATCAAGAACCACATGCTGCACTTTGTTCAAGCTTTGATAAATCAAGAATTGCAAGAAGACAAGATGATCAAGCTTGGAGAAGAGTACAAGAAGAAACCAACATGTGTCTCTGTCATTGGAGAAGAAGCCTAGTCGACTGGAGCATGTGGGCCCCATGTCGACATATCCATTTTATTTTATAATTTAAGTTGCCGATTTTATTATATATAAAACAATAAATAATTTCGGCATGGGTTTTTTTATTTCATTGGGTTATTTTGTTATTTGGGTCATAAACAATTATGGGTTATTTTTGTTGGGTTTAATTAGTCCAATATGTTGTTGGATTAAAAGTCAAAACCTAGTCCAAATAGGAGGTGTGGCCGACTTGGCCAAGGAGTTAGAAGACAAACTCCAAGTCGGCAAGGGTAGCTTTTGTGGCCGACTTGGGTGCCTATATATAGGGTCTTTAGGGTTCTTTTTATAACACACATTATTCTTGCTATTTGATAATAAAGTTTGAGGTTTTCATTACCTTGGTTATTTGCAAGTAGAATTGATTTCTTCTTGTTTATTTGAGGGATTGTGTTTACTTATCAAGTGATTGATTTGCTTGTGGTGTATTCAAGATTCCTAGCTTTTATTACTCTATTGTTGCTTAACGCCTTTGTTGTGTTTTAAGGTGATAGAGGTATTGGCTGAAACCCTAATATGGTTGAATTGGTTGCTGATCTTGGAGACTTTGATTGATTTGGAGGTGCTATCTAGCTTTGTTCTGGTAGTATTGCCGTATCAAGAAGTCAATCAAGAGGAGCACTTTGACGAGGTGAGCCCTAGGATGCCAATTGGAAGAGGGCGTGGTGATGGAGGAATAGGCAATGGCGTATATCGACCTAGGTACCAAGAATGGCCAGCCTACAATAGGGCCGAGGGACAAGAGCGCTTTGACCGCGACTTTGGAAAGATCAAGAGGAATGTTCCCACCTTTCATGGTACTAATGATCTGGTGGTATATCTCGATTGGGTTCAAGATATAGAAGCTATATTTGAATGCCATCAATATAACGACGAGAAGAAGGTCAAACTTGTTGTGGTGATATTCAAGGATTATGCCGAATTCTGGTGGCATAAGCTCGTTTCCAACCGAATGAGATATGGGGAAGACGAGATAGAGACATGGGCTGAGATGAAGAGAATCATGAAGAAGAGATTTGTGCCTGCTTCACATCAAAAAGAGCTGATGAATCGATTTTATTCACTCAAGCAAGGCACCAAATGTGTTGATGAGTATTGGAAGGCACTTGAGATGGCGATGAATCAAGCTGGTCGTGAAGAGGATGAGGAGTCTCTTATATCAAGATTTTATTATGGTTTGAATGCTGACATTGCTCAGGTTCTTGATTTGCAGCATTATGCGAAAATTGAAGAGATGGTGGCATTGGCTTCAAAGATCGAGAAACAATTGAAGAAGAAGACCTATGCGAAGCATTCAAGCTATGGCTCCTGGAATGCATGTTCCAAATATTCCAAGGACGTGGGGAGTTCCAGCAAGGTTCCTTTAGACACCCCCAAGATGCTTCCATGGAAGACAGAGGAGGAGCCAAAGACACCTAATGCGCCTCAAAAGGTTGTGGAGAGGTCAAGATATATCAAATGCTTCATGTGTCAGGGGTTGGGGCATATTGCGTCACAATGTCCTAACAAGAGGGTGATGCTTACTACGAAGCATGGAGAAATCTACTCTGATGATGAGAGGGAGGTACCCGACTTCGATCCTGCATTAGCTGGGATGCCCGAATTGGAGGATGTTAATGAAGACATTCCGGATGAAGAAGTTCTTCAATGCTTGATTTTGACAAAGAGGTTGCTCAATATTCAGTAGAAAGAAGATGGCATCGAGCAACGGGAGAACATCTTTCACACTAGATGTTTGGTACAAGACAAGCCTTGTAGCATGATCATTGATGGAGGGAGCTGCACCAATGTTGTTAGTACCATGCTAGTGGTGAAGATGGGGCTGAAGACACAAAAGCATCCAAGACCATACAAGCTTCAATGGTTGAACGATAGTGCAGAGGTTAAGGTAACCGGACAAGTGCTTGTTTCATTCACCATTGGAAAATATTCTGATCAAGTTTTATGTGATATTGTACCTATGCAAGCATGTCATATCTTGTTGGGAAGACCTTGGCAATATGATAGGAATGTGGTTCACGATGACGAAGAAATAGGTATACATTCACCATGGGCGAGAAGAAGGTAGCACTCGCGCCATTACCACCTAAGGATGTTTACGAAAATCAAATGTTTATGCAAAGGAGTATGGATGCTTGGAAGAAGGAGAAGGAGGCTGAATTGGCTAAAGTTTCTAAGAGAGAGAGGATGACTGAGAGTCATGCAAAAGGAGAGCCAAAATTGAGAGAAAATATGGCACTGGTGTCGACAACAAAAGGAGAGGAAAAAGAGGCGAGTGAAGTTGACACCAAGGAGAGAAAAAAAAGAGGGGAAAAAAAGACAGAATTTCTATGCAAATGTGAGAGATTTGAGGAAAGCTTGTGTGAACAAACGAAAGATATTGGTACTTTTATACAAGGGTGCTTATTAATCCCGATTTGCCTAGTTCTATTGCTTCTATCTTACAGGAATTTGGAGATGTGTTCCCTGAAGAGTTGCCAAAAGAGTTACCTCTAATTAGAGCGATTGAGCATCAAATTGATTTCATCCCTGGTGCTCAAATTCCAAATCGGCCAGCCTATAGGGCTAATCCGGAGGGGACTAAAGAGTTGCAAAGGCAAGTTGATGAGTTGCTGAAAAAGGGACACATCCGAGAAAGTTTAAGTCCTTGTGTTGTGCCGGTTATTCTAGTGCCAAAGAAGGATGATCGTGGCACATGTGTGCTGATTGTCGCGCCGTCAACAAAATCATGGTAAAGTATCGCCATCCTATTCCTAGAATGGATGATATGCTAGATGAATTGCATGGTGCTTGCGTGTTTTCAAAGATTGATCTCATGAGTGGTTACCATGAAATTAGGATGAAAATTGGAGATGAATACTTTTAAAACGAAATATGGTTTATATGAGTGATTGGTTATGCCTTTTGGATTAACTAATGCACCTAGTACTTTTATGCGATTAATGAACTATGATTTGAGATCATTCATTGGAAAGTTTGTGGTTGTTTACTTCGATGATATATTGATCTATAGTAAGAGTACTGAGGAGCATGTTGGACATCTTAGCCAGGTATTGCAAGTATTGTGTGAGGCATAATTATATGCTAAGGTTTCTAAGTGTACTTTTTGTATGGATCATGTTATCTTTTTTGGTTATGTTGTCAGTGCTAAAGGCATTGAAGTTGACCAAGACAAAGTGAAGGCAATCAAGGAGTGGCCGACTCCTACAACGGTAAGTGAAGTGAGATCTTTTCATGGACTTGCTAGTTTTTATAGGAGGTTTGTGAAAAATTTCAGCTCCATTTCTACTCCTTTAAATGAGATTGTTAAAAAGGAGGTTGGTTTTAGGTAGGGGGACAAAGAGAAATTGGCATTTGAGGAATTAAAGGAAAAACTTTGTTCTGCTCCTATATTGAGGTTATCTGACTTTAACAGTACTTTTGAGATTGAATGTGATGCCTCTGGCATAGGAATTGGTGCTGTTTTGTTGCAGGAAAAGCGCCCCATGCTTATTTCAGCGAGAAATTGAAGGGGGCACAACTCAATTACTCCACCTATGACAAAGAGTTGTATGCCTTGGTGAGGGCATTGCAAACTTGGCAACATTTTCTGTGGCCAAAGGAGTTTGTGATCCACACAGATCATGAGAGCCTAAAGCATCTAAAGGACCAAGGTAAGCTAGGTAAGAGACATGCTAAATGGCTTGAGTTCATTGAGACTTTCCCTTATGTTGTTAAATACAAGCAAGGAAAAGATAACATTGTTGCTGATGCTTTGTCTAGGAGATATGCTTCGGTTACTTCACTTAGTTCTAAATTGATTGGATTTGAGCATATAAAAGATTTATATAAATCTGATTCTGACTTTGCAATGGTGTTTGATGCTTGTGAACATGCTGCGTTTCAAAAGTTTTATCGCTATAAGGGTTGGCTATTTCGTGAAAATAAGCTTTGAATATCTGCTTGTTCAACGCGTGAATTGCTTGTTAGGGAATGTCATGATGGTGGTTTAATGGGACACTTTGGCATTGGTAAAACTTTATACATCTTCCAAGAGCATTTTTATTGGCCTCACATGAAGAAAGATGTAGAGAAAGTTTGTGTAGGTTGTCTACCATGTCGTCAAGCCAAGAGTAAGGTACAACCTCATGGTTTGTACACTCCTCTCCCTATTCGTGATTGTCCTTGGACTGATATTTCTATGGATTTTGTTATTGGATTGCCTAGGACAAAGAAAGGAAGAGACAACATCTTTGTGGTTGTTGACAGGTTTAGTAAGATGTCGCATTTTATTGCTTGTCATAAAACTGATGATGTTGTGCATGTTGCTGATTTGTTCTTTAGGAATGTAGTTCGTTTGCATGGCATTCCTAAGACAATTGTTTCTGATAGGGACACTAAATTTCTATCTCACTTTTGGCGTGTTTTGTGGAGTAAAATAGGGACCAAGTTGTTGTTTTCTACTACTTGTCACCCTCAAACTGATGGCCAAACTGAAGTTGTGAATAGGACTTTAGGTGCTCTATTGCGTGCTATTGTGGGTAAGAATTTGAAATCGTGGGAAGAATGGTTGCCTATGGTCGAGTTTGCATATAATAGGAGCATTCATTCTTCTACTCGTTATTCGCTTTTTGAGATTGTTTATGGATTTAACCCTCTAGCACCTTTGGATTTACTGCCTATTATTTTGAAAGATGTTGTTAATTTAGATGGGCAGCAAGGGCTGAGAAAGTCAAGTCCATACATGAGAAGGCAAGGCAGCACATTGAGAACAAGAACCTAAAGGTGGCGCAAAGAACCAATAGGGGGTGACGACTGGTGCGGTTTGAGCCTGGTGATTGGGTTTGGGTGCACTTTAGGAAGGAGAGGTTTCCTAAGCAAATGACATCAAAGTTGGATCCTAGAGGAGATGGACCGTTTCAAGTCTTGGAACGCATTAGTGATAATGCCCACAAGATTGATTTGCCAGGTGAATATGAAGTTGGTGCTACGTTCAATATTACTGATCTTTATCCCTTTGACAATGCAGGTTCAGATTCGAGGATGAATCCTTCTGAGGTGGGAGGGAATGATGCAAGTGATGGAGCCATAGCCTTGCCTCAAGGTCCAATTACAAGGAGCACATCAAGGATGCTTAGGAATCAACTTCTACATCACATTCAAGCCTTGATCAACACGAAACTTGAAGAACACGCAATGATCAAGCTTGGGAAGGTGCTGAAACAGAAACCTATAACCTTCTTGTCAATTAAGGAGTGATTGGCTCAAAGATGCATGTGGGGCTTAGTCAACAACACCCCAGCCCATGTGGGCCCATGTCGACNTAACCTTCTTGTCAATTAAGGAGTGATTGGCTCAAAGATGCATGTGGGGCTTAGTCAACAACACCCCAGCCCATGTGGGCCCATGTCGACATATCTTTTTAGTTTTTATTAGTTGGGGTTTTATTATATGGGTTTTAATTAGTGTCCAACAAATGTGGGCTCAATTAATTCTAGTCTATTTGGGTTGTCAGTCAACACCTAAAAATACTCACTAATTGGGTTGTCAGCCGACACCTAAAAATACTGTCTATTTTTAGGTCGGCACCTAAAAAGTCTGAAAAAAGTCAAAAACCTATTTTGTCTTGGTTTTGGGTTAGTTTAGACGAAATTAGGGTTAGGGATTAGTATTAATAGGACATTTTCTTTTGATATTTGACACAGACTATTTTGAGAATAAAATTACCTTTGAGGTTTTTTTCTTTGATTGTGCATTCAATCAAGTTATCGAGAGTGGATTCTCTTGGTTTTATATTAGGGTTTAAATTTACTTATCAAGTTTCTTTACTTGTGGCGTTTATTCAATTCCTTGTGATTCTAATCCCTTTATTTCCTATTCCTTAATTGAGTCTAGGAGGTGAAGAATAGAATTGTAAAAACCTTTGTTGTGTATCTACTTCTTTGTTGTCTAATCCGTACAGAGATTAGGAGGTGAAGGAGACTTACTCGGCGAGTTTGATTGAGATTGAAGATCGGGACAATCAGATAATTATGGAGGTGGAACTAGTGGATTCTAGGGCTGTTGTTGTTTCACAAAGTGAAATGGAAAGTACAATTCCTAAGCTGCTTGTGTTTTTTTGCCGATTTGAGTTGTTGAAGGAGAGCTTGATGCCTTTGTCTTCAAGTGTGGTCCTTTACATAGTGAAGAGAGAGCAGGATGTGTGGCTGAAAATTATGGTCCAGAAGAGACAAAGGAGGAGCATGTGTGGCCTCCCCACTTTGCGCCAAAAATAAGAAGTGGTGGACCACTTCTTCCCTCCAAAATTAGCCACCAAAACAACCTCCTTCCCTCCATTTTTCATGCAACGTGAGTGGGAGCTAGCTTCATGCAAATGAAGCCACATACTATTGGACCCATTCTCTCCTTGATGACGTCAGCAAAAGTCACATGCAAATTGGCCATGGATGGAGAGCTTTCACGTGGAGACAAAGTCCAAGTTTTGGACTTTTACTTCTTTCTTCTTTTCTTTTTCACCATGGGCTTTGCGCCACCATAAATTGGTTCATTATGATTTTGGGCTATTCTTGTAAGGATCTTTGGCCCAATTTCAGGGAGGCTTCATCTCGTCTTGCCATGTGTCCACGAGATGCATGGGCTGGAACACTTCGCATAGGCAGCCTATGCTGGAACTGCTCATCTTGTCCGGAAATCCAACATTTATTTCTAATTTCTACATAAAAATATTAAAACCTAAAAAAAAGGAAATAAAAAGATAAAAGGGAGAAAAATACTAAAAACAAGACGGATAAATAAAATAAATAAATATTTTGCAAGCTAAAAACAATGAAAGAACCCGTGAAATGAGTGCAAAATGCGTACTCATCAGTCATCAGTGCCTAGATTCGCCCAAAATTCCTGATGTTGTTTCTAATTCGATCCTACTCGGTTTTGGTCCAGATTTTCAGGCATAATCTTCACCATTAAGCAGGTCCACGTCCCTAGGCTTCCCCAGAACACTATAAATTGGACCCCTCACTCACATTTCAAAGGACACACAATTTTTCTCACATACACACCCATAAGCTTGAGTGCTTGGAGAAATTCTATCTCTCCAAGCTTAGGAATACACTTTTAGGCAAAAACTCTGGACCATTTTCGTGGGGAGCATCAGCTGTAGTCCAGCAAGGAGGAATTCAAGAGAGTATCAACCATTGAGCTAAGAAGTGGCAAGAAAATGGGTAGAGAACACAACCCATTACAAGGAGCTAGAGGAGGGCTACAAGAGGTAACACTTAATCTTCTTTGATTGATTCTTGCTGACTATATGATGATGCTTTAGATGATGTAAGTGGCGAATTGAAGCCATGTTTAGAACGACGTGGCTTTGACCCCGGTCACTCGGGTACGTAGGTAGTCTTGGTTTCACAACGGAATGCAAGCCAAATCTTCTTCTTCTCCACTTTTCTTTTATTTTCCACACTTGTACACTTGCACAAGGCACACTTGTACTCTTCAATTGCACAAGGTTTCGACCCAACATGGATGGGTGCCTAACACCTTCTCATCCATGACGAACCCCCGATCCCATGTCTTTGGTTCGCCATGACCGGCTGCCTAAAGGATTCATTTAAAGGTTTTTTCCAAGTTTTGTCCTTAATAAAATTTGGGTGGCGACTCTAATGACATGGGATTGACCCGAGGAAGAAGGTGAAAGGAATAACTGAGAAGGCTCAATTTGTTTTCGGTCTCATAGTTGGTGACTCTGCTGGGGAAGTATTGGGTTCAAGAAACCTTGTGCAATCGTCGAGTTTTGTGTGCCTTTTTACTTGTCATCCTAAGTGCCTTTGCATTCATGATGTTTGATGTGAAGCCTCAACCATAAGAGGGCGAGGGAATCCAGGTCCACCATATGCTTTCTTTAAGCGATGGCAGCTTGAGTGAACCCGTTTCTCGTTGCTTAGCAATGATGGGGATTAACTGGCCTTGGACCTCACGCTATATCCATACCACATGTGAGTAAGTCAACCTATTCCCTAGCGGTAATCTTTTAGCCCCCAACCAGCTGTATACCTTGAGCATCTTATGCATGATGAGTCAATAAGTGGTACGTGCATTTTTGGGCCAGGTTCTCACACTCATCAACTCTGCTTGTCAGTTCGATCCCTCATTGTATGGTTCTTCTCTCAGCTTCTCATCTTGGCTCGTCAACTCGGTTCACAAATAAAAAATAGGGATTCCATCTCCGTCCTTGAATAAGGTCAAATCGGTTCACCTCATCTCACCTCTCCTAATGTAAATACTGGGGCTTACATCTCCTCTCACGAGAAGGCCCAAACATCATCTCACCCCATTCCCTGTCTCCTCACCTACCTCATCTCATCTCTTCTTCTTCTCGCGTTCTTCTTCATTGTTTCTTTCCCAAAACTGGGATTTATATTTCTTCCCATGAGAAGGCCCCTTTGGTTTGTCTTGGCTCGTATACTCAACTCTCATCAGCTCGACTAGGCTTTACATCCCAGTTCCCTAGCTTCCCATCTCGGCATCTCAACTTGTCAACTCAAATCGGCTACTCTACTTGGTATCTCAACTCAGCTCATCAACTCGGCTCACCGGCTTAGCCCATCAACTTGGTTCACAAATAACATCGAGGATAATAACATCCTCCACGGGAGAATACCCAAACTTGCATCTCCTCTCACGAGAAAGCCCAACCAAGTCATCCCATCTCCCCTCTTCTGCCATAAATACTAGGGCTTACATCTCCTATCACAAGAAGGCCCAAAGTTCCTTTAGTGTCTTTATTTGGTGCCACAACATTGCCTCTGCCTACATCCCATCTATTTGCCTTGAGATACATCCATGACTTCCAATGTCTCCCCTATCTCCTTGCTTGTCTTCCACTTGCGGGATCATCGTCTTTGGGATTCATCCAGTGTCTTTGCCACCTCCTTGCCAACCTCTCATTCACAAGGTCATTGCCTTGGAGTACATCCATCATCTCTAATATCTTTACCACCTGCCTCCAACTAAGGCACTCCTCACCCCTGGTGTCCTAAGGGTTCAATTCTAGTGATAGTGTTCATGGTTATCAAGAGTCCTACACTTTAGCTTTGTTTTATTTTGAAGCACTTGGATAGTGGGCAAATCTGATGGAATACACTCGCAAAACATTCTTCCTATTCTTTCAAAATATTTGTTCATTTCTCTTTCTTTGAAGCTCTGGGCCCAAAAAGATGAGGATTTGGAAAAGAGAGACACCCTAACTCGAATTTGTTTTTATGCTTTGAAAAACATGTGATGTGATGTTCAATGTATGCAAATATGAATTCCTTGAAACAAAATAGACTGACTGGACATATATGTTGACTGGGGAAGCAATACCAAAACAATTATCATCGGCTTAAACATATATACTTACTACCCTAGGGTTCCTTTACTGGACTCATCAATTCACACTAGCACCTTACGCAGAGTTAGCATGGCGGTGCCACTAACTATACTCAATTTTTCAATTTTGAATTTTATTAATCATCATGACCACGAAATTTACAGCCCTAAATACTTATTTATACTAGTATAAAAAGCCTCCAAAGTCGGCAGCAAAGGTGCCTAAAACCAACTCAAAATTGGTTTTCTATTCCTACCCTAATTCAACTTGGCATAACTCTATTGGACTAGGTTTTAATTTAATCTAAGAACATATTAGACTTAATTAAATCTAATAAATAAAAATCTATCTAGTAAACTAAAGCTCACAAAATATAACCCAAATAATAATAATAATAATCCAATTAAAAGTACTTAAGCCCAAATAATAAAACCAAACCAAATTTTCGGACACAATCTGTCCGTCGAATTTAACTGAAGTTTAAATAAAAAAACGGCAGATTCAGCTTCTGAGCCCAACATAAAAGTTGTAGATCTTCCACTTAGCTTTCTATAGAGTCTAAGATCGCAGGAATCCGACTCGTAGAACTCAAGATATGAATTTATTTCTGAGACTGCACGCTTCAAGAACTTCCGCGCGTGTTCTTCGCGTTCTTGGCTTCGGGATTGCGTTTCCTCCACTGTCATGGACCATACTTGGAAATTATAATCCCCGATATCCAATCCAGTGCAAAACAAAAAGATTAGATCATATCCCAGAATAACAAAAACACAATGTCCAAGCGATGCAATTTTATGGCCCATTGCTATCTTATCTCAAATCCACCTAGGATTTTGTTCGGATTGCTTTACGGTGTCCATCTCACGATGTTTGTAAGATGTTTCTCTAGTCTTTCACTATAATCCATCAAGTGCAACTGGATTTTTCCATACAGAATACCTCAAAGAACGGGGAGTTAGGTTCGCTAAAATAAAAATAACTCATCAAAAAAAAGTTTCGTTAAAAAAAGAAAGACAAATTAAAAAATTCCTCAAAGTGCACAGTAAAACCCGGCTCACTCAATGCAAACCTAACAGAGTAATCTGTAAGCCTGACAACAATGAAGAATTCTCAGTCAAATCCTTCCACTATGACCTTACAGTGAATTTGAACAGTTCACCAGTGCGATTAAATATTCACTTAAGAATCAAGTAAGTCCAAATCTTTAATATTTGGTTGCCATGCATTTAATTCTGTATTAGAGTAATCCTTGATAGTAGGACTATTGTTTGGGGACGGAGAGCTAGTTTCTAGCTATTAAACTAAAGTACAGAAATACTAAGCACTCATGGTACGTTGGTCAGCACTGTTGAAAAGAAAAAATGAGATCATCCATGTGGTATCGATGTGCAACGTTGTAAGAAATAGGAATTAATAGACAGCACCAGAAATGGTAAAATTAATGAACAAAGCAAAATCTAACTAGTACGTATTAAGTTGAGTAAATGATAGCCAGTCAAAATAAGATGATTACAAGCAGGAGCAACTTGACTGTCAAACAGTAGTCTTTGACTGTTGTGTCAGCAAAGGGGGTATCAGCCCTTTTGTCTGGCCAAAACCCAAAGAGTGGACATCACTCATGGGTAGGTCTATAGCTGCAAACTCAAAGGCTGAGAGTTTTAAGGCTCGAGAAGCAGGGAGAAGTCAGGGAGAAGTCAGGGAGTTGATTATTAATTGAAGCAAATTAAAGAGGAAAGTCTATGGACGCCACACATTAAAAATTTGAGCTGTCAACTGCTTGGCTTCCAACATCAATATATTCATGGCGCCATTGTGGGAGTTTGCTGCAAAACAAACAAGTTGGGAATGGGCTTGCTTGCTTGTTGGGATAACCCCATTGGGAGTCCTAAAACTTATTCTAAAAATCCATTTGAGTACTATAAGACTCATTCGAATCCCATAACCTTTTAAAACAACACCCAACAAGTCCCCATCCAGCATTCTCTCAATTTTTTCCTGATTTAGCCGTTAAGTTAATACGTGAAAAATGATATAAATTAAAAAAAAACCAAAAAATTGTAAAAATTAAAAATTTAAGATTAATAATTAATTAATAATAATAATAATTTAAAATAAAGATTAAGTTAACTAAATAAAATCCACCCACAGATTAACTTAAATCCATCCTCTAATTAATTAACTTAATAAAATAAAAACCCTCTTAAAAAATAAAAAACAAAACAAATGCCACACACCTTGCCAAAACCAACACAGTCGTCGCCCTGTATCAAAACCAACACATGAGTTAAGACGGGACTAAAGGTTATAATGTCAATATTGCCCTTGATACAGTAGAAATTATTTAAGCATGCAATATAGCCAAATTTAGGCTTTAAACAACATATATGATTTTATTAGGGAATTTATTTTTAACTGTACATATATTTATAAAATATTATTATAATTTGAATATTGAAAAAATAAATAAATTGGTCAACATACCAAATGATAAATACATAATTAATATGTACAATTTAGACTATAATCAATATATGAATTTTTTTTTTTGTGTACTACATCCATATCATAATTTGAATATAAAATTAAGAAATTATTGAGAAGATATTTTTCCAAATCAAATTCATAATTTACAGATATATAAAATTATTAGAAATTTTGTCAAATCAAAGGTCATTTTCTAATTTAGAAAAATAAACAAAGAAAGATTTTCATCCTCACCTGCAATTATTAGAGATTTTGACAAATCAAATTATAATTTTCTAGTTTAGAAAAATAAAAAAGGAAACAAATCCCCTCAATAGGTAATTACTTGACATCTTGACAAAATAAATGTTGATTTTCTAATTTATAAAAATAAGAAAGGAAAACAAATCTCCTCACGCGCTGATTTTGACAAAATAAATTCTGATTTTTTAATTTATAAAATAAGAAAGGAAAAAAATCTCCTGACACGCAATTACGAGACTTTGAAAAATTAAATAGATTCTTTAATTTAGGTAAATAAAAAAGAAAAAAAATTCCTCAGATCTGAATTTTAAATTTTTGTGATGCAGCAACAACCCTAGAAATCCACTAGGATCACCTCTGCAACTAATTGATCCCAAAGACCTCCAATCTCCAATCAAACTAGGGTTTAGTATCCTTATTCTTCACCTCCTAAACTCAAGGATTAGGCAACAAACAATGAGGAATACAAGGAGTTGATTAATCACCACAAGTAAAACACTTGATAAGAGAAATCAATCCTAAAGAGTAAAGCCAAGAGAATCCCTCTCTTGTTTTTTGATTAAATCCCTCAATCAAGAAGCACACCAAAGGAGAGCATTTAGCTTCCATAAAAATCACTCAAATTTCATGTATATTCCGATTTCAAACTTGGTACATGGTTGGCTTTTATAGAAGCCAAAAAGCAAAAGATTGAATTTTAAATATAAGCACTAAACAAGCACTAATCATCTTTTATTTTCTTTAATGCACATCAACCACACTAACACAAACCACACCAACAAACCAAATGATGAAAGAGCATTCAATATGAATAGTGGGTATCTCTAGCTCCTTAGTGAATTTCCCAACCTGAAAATGAACAGTAAACGCCGGCAGTGAATAGTAATTTTCCGCGTGAATAGTAATTTTCGGCGTGAATAGTAATTTTTGGGGTTTGGCGGTAAAAATGGCTACTTTCGACTTGAATCCTTCAAAATGCTACAAATTTAGGAATCTCTTTAAATTCTTCTCCAAGCTTGATCATGTGAACTTGATTAATCCAAGCTTGTGCAAAGTGACTCTTCTTGTGCATCTTTGAGCAAGCCTTTGTGATTGCATCTTGAAGCATGAATTTGCCTTCAACTCCTCCTCTTGAGCTTGGTGTACCCTTGGTCGTATCATTCCCCCCTTCCTCAAAAAGATTCGTCCTCGAATCTAAATCTGCAAAATCAAAAGGAGTTACATTAGGAACGATGATTGCCATACTAAATCCATACTTACCTAGTGAATCCACCGTGTAGGCACTGTCATTGATCCTTTCAAAGTCACAAAGTAACCAATCCCTTACTCCTGGATCGAATGGCATTTTGCAGCTTCCGGAATCAGCTCGTGCATTCCTCTTAGAAAATGAGAGTAAAACAAATAACAAAAAAACAAGTGGTAAACCACTACTAGCTTGAAAACAAGCAAGAATTAGCAATTTATTTACCAATTTTTCCTGTGCCACACCCAAACTATAATCCAAGAACTTAGGGCTCTATCAAACACGAATATCCTAGGAATACCGTGCGACAACAATGTGCAATAGAACGTAACTTCATCATATATGGCATCCTTTAATATCTCGACAGGCTCAGCATGCAAAACATCAAAACGTAAGACGAACATAACATATGCAACACTCAATCGGAAATAAACACATGCATCAACTCGTACTACATCCAATAACAAATAGCAACTCGCAGTCTCATGCAACAATATGCAGTAACTAAATGCGAATAATCTATGCAATATGAGGACTACGTATCTAATAACCAACTTCACATTTTGCAAACAAATCACATGTAAAACGTCATCAAATGAATGACCTGCAATAAAATTCATAATTCTATGGATCTTGTAAATAACACGTGTAATATCCCTTAGATTCATGAAATCAATATGTAATTGTCCAACTTTATGTAATGCAAACGGAACACATGCATCAAAGGATGCGATTGGAACATGTGCATCACATATGGTGAAATCAATAGATATTGCGAGAACTACACGTATATTTCTGCCAGAAATCAAGCATGCAATAAGACACTCAACATAAATTAGTTTGCAAGTTTTAAAACATATAATACCAAACTGAATGCAAACTATAAGAAACAACTCATGATATGCAATCAAAAATTCTGCATTACCAAACCTAACTAATGCACATATGCATTCATCAAGCAAGTTAATTAAACATACATGCATACAAACACTATTAAATTGAACCAACATGGTCATGCATTCATTAGACAACATAAATCGATACTTTTCTTGTGATTGTTCATCTCGGAAATCCATACTCATTTGCCACTTCCCGTTCATCTTTGGCAATAGACCACGTGTTCCAAGCTTGTGATCAAATTGACGCTCGACTCCCTTAAACAGCGTCAATTCTCCTTCTGGATCTATCAACTTGCAACAAGCAGTAGTTCGTTCCACAAAAATAGGCATAACAAGTAACTTATATGGATGATAATTAATAGAACAATAATATAAATCACTCATCATGTTATCCCATTTAGGCATTAAAGCCATAGAAAAGGAACTCAAAACCTGATGCCCCATTTTGATTATAATTGACGCCCCATCTATAGGTCCATCCTCCCATAAGTTTGGCAACCCTATAGGACAAGCATCCCAGGTACCTGCAAAGAAACAACACATCTAGAGAGACAAGGGTTAAGGTTAGCTTTAATCCAAGCTTCCTTGTACAAAAGTACAAACAAGCTCTTCTTTTTTTTTATATTCATCCCTCACATCTCTCTCTTTTGAGCCTTTTAACACAATTAATTTAGAGGCTTCTTCTCTCTCTTTTCTTCTCTCACTCTAGGCCTCTCTCTCTTTTTTCATACTCAATTTTGGCTCTCCTTTTGCAAGATTCTCATTCTTTCTCTCATCCTCTCCTCTTGCAAGGCTCTCAACCTTCCTCTCAAACTCTCCTTTTGCAAGGCTCTCAGCCTTCTTCTCTACTTCACCAGATTGTTGCAATTCGGGTGGAAGTTTCTTGTTCGAATTCTGCAATTCGGCCTTCTCCTCAATCTCACGAGTAGTTTGAGGCTTTTCAGTCTGAATTCAAGCTTAGCTTTCCTTTCAATCTCAGTTTTCTTTTCAGCTTCAACTTTCCTCTTCAATTTTTCCTCCCATCTAATCTTGTGGTAAATCTGACGCGACCGTTCTTGGCGTGCAAGAATAGACTCCTTTTCCTTTAGCCTTTTATCTTGCCGAATCTCTCTTCCACCATGCTTCATGCGGTGCCACCCTTCTTCTTCTTTATCATAAAAGTCGTCCACATAGTCATCATAATGAACTGAAATCGGCTCTTGTCTCCTAGTCAGAAATTTTTGTTGTTGCTCCTTTAAATAATGACTAGGCGCATATCTCTTCTTCATAATCCTCTACAATTCAGCCCATGTACTAATAGGCTCTTCTCCATACCCTCTTCTCTCTAAAACAAATTGATGCCACCAAACACGTGCATAACCACTAAATTCTACAACAACTAGTTTTAGCTTACTTTCTTCTGTCACGACCCAAAATCAGGTCCATGACCGGCGTCTAGTCCTAGTATGAAACATATGTCTACCCAAGACAAGACAAGCCTCGAACAAATAATATAAATATAGTCTCCAAAATAAAATACTCCCATAAATCGAATAATCCAACAAGTCATATGATAAAGATAAATTCCAAACTCAAAGCCAATCAAAATCCTTAATATAATCCAAAACATGAAATTTCCCAAAAACTAGAGTAACAGTGGAGCCCTAACAATCCAAAAATCTGCTACGCATACCAAGACAACTCGCCAAGCACGAACTACGTCTCAAGCCTACTAATCACCTGAAAATATTTTTAAAGTGGGGGTGAGTCCTTCCATAACTCAGTGGGCATAGTACAAAGCAAACGAAAACCATACTAAAATCATAGAGGTCAAAATATATATACTTCATAATCAAAATAAAATAAGCTTACTTGTCAAATGATCAAAAGTATACAAAAATAGCGGAAGCTTTGAACTTAATTATCAAATAGTCATAAATATCATAAATACTCAAAATAAACAGAAGCCTCAAATTAAGATGTCAGAACCGGATAAGAAATAGAGAAGAGCAAAGCACGCCCCGTCGAGCATGTCCGACAACGGCCCCCTGTCGGCTGGAGGAACAAAAGGATCCATAGGGAAATCAAAGATTCCCATCAAACAGATAGAGGTTAAATACCTCATCAAACCAATCAATGTGCACAAAGTCTGACAGCACCCTTGCCAGATAGGGACGCTTGACATTTAATTCTAAGCAAAAACAAATTCAAATATCTTCTTCAAAATAATCAAATCCAAATAACCATATCATGTTCATAGGCAAAACAGAGAAAATAGTATTTATAAGCAGAATAGGTATTGTACGAACAAAATTATATGATAAAAGAAACATAGACTTTTCTATCTTTGAAATCTCAAAATCTTTGTTCGGTAAAAACACAGTTGAAGAAATAGTAATAGTTTTTCATGTAGAATAACTTGAAGTAAAACGTTAGTTTATCAAAACCTTTTGGTCAAAATAATATAGTTTAAGAGAGTTGGACAAAAGGTAGTCAAAAATACGAAACTGATTTATATAATATAACAATATTTAAAACATAGTTTTACTAAGAAAATAAGAAGTATAATAATAATATAACCCACCTCAAAAGCCAATCCAAATTTTCAATCCCAAACACTTAGGTTTCAGCTTGATTCCCGATCTCTGCAGGACCTAATTCAAAAGAGAAACACAACCACTAGGTCCAAAGAATGCTTAACAATCTACCGAATGAACAACACAACCGACCAGCCTCTAGTTTCTGCCTAATAACTCCCAAATCATTCTAAATCCGAAAATATCATAAACATAAGACTTAAACTAGACATTCTAAGCTTTCCAACCATATAAAATTCACTATCACAAGATCTAGGAATAATTAACTATAAATTTTCAAAGATAGCCCAGAAAATCTGTAACTTCCTGCACAACAGTCCACTTGTGCGATTTTTAATAAATTCCAAAAACCTCGTTTCCCAATGAAACCAATTGCAAACGTTTCCTATGTGTGTCTATTTTATGGGGTAAAAATTTCAAAACCAAATTCAAGATAAAAGTCTAACGGAAACAAGAACTTATGAACTCGGCTGACTCTATGATGATAGCAACTGAGCAATCTAACGAAAACGATTCTAGGTTCTTGATATTACCAACCGATTGAATGTAGTTAAGTTCCTTCAAACCTAAAGCAAAAAAGTAGAATTCCCTAAGCTGAACATGGTCGACGTTAAAAAGTATTATAATAATTAAAGAATATTTCACTACTTACTTGGTTGCAACAACTCAAAGAACGCTACTGGTGGGTGGCAAGGTGTTCTTTCTTCCACTTGTTGGGTGTGGCAATTGTAAAAGCAATATTAGGTTTTTGTTTCTTTTAGGGCATATATATACATATCGGTGCAACCGACTAAACAAAAGCTACAAACCCTAGATTCATGGGCTCGGTAAATTAATGGGTGAGGGTTGGGCTTTGTTTTTTTTTTTTTAAACGTACCATAGGCCAAAGCAAAGAGATTGTACGGTACCCAAATATATGCTTAATTATATATATTACAGGGTATTACATTCTTCCCCCGTTAGAAAAATTCGGTCCCCGAATTTAATACTAACCTTCTAAGTCGAAAAGGTCAGGATAAGACTCGGTCCTTGAGGCACATCAACTCTAGCTTTCTTATTCAAGTCCCTCTCTGCCTTATCCTCCGCATCCCTCATCTCAAGAGACATAGCAAAGCTCAGTGCAGATGATAACATCTCACAGTTCCTAGCAGAAACCACCTTATGAAGCGAATTATTAAGACCCCTAACAAACCTCTTCACCTTTTGCTGCTCCGTGGGGACCAAATGCGAGGCATATCTTGCAAGATCCATGAACTTCACTTTGTACTCAGCAACAGTCATATTTTCTTGTTTGAGCCTCTCAAACTCATAGATTTTCGCATCCCTAACACTCTCAGGCAAGTACATGTCCGAGAAACTTGAGCTAAATTCTTCCCACAATAATGGATCATCAGCTTCCCTTGCATTTATAATGCTATCATACCAAGTACGAGCGTATCCTTGCAACCTGTAAGCCGCTAGATGCACAACCTGCTCCTTTGAGCACCCCAAAGCATTGCACCGCGTCTTGACCTCTTCCAAGAAAACCTTAGGATCATCATCAAAACCAAGACCAGAAAATGTTGGAGGTTGTAACTTCACAAAATCAATCAGCGATGCATTTCCTTGTCCGGTAGCCCCTTTATTTTGTGCAACAATGTCAGTTAGCACTTCCAAGGTCTTTTGCAAACATCCAGCCATAGTTCCACTTCGTGCTCTAGTAGGAACCTTAGCACGTGGAACCACTTCGTCATCTTCCTGAACAGATGGGGCTTCATTGAGACCACTCTCTTCTTGAACGTGTGTAGCTTCGTTATCACCATCTTCAACCCTAGCATCAGCTCTAGTCTTGTTGCCTCTCCCACGTACCGCTTCTTGGGTGTTACCACGACCTGGGGCAACATTTCCTGTTCTCCTTCTCCCTCCCACATTAGTTCTAGCCATATTCACCTAATGAATTTATAAGGAATAAAATTTCTACCGCATAAGAATAAAGGTTTGTGGTCAACTAGCAAACAAGACCACATAAAGACAAGTTATAAGACATAATACTATGAAATCTATGCTTCAATGCTACACATAACCTATACTCCACAAGATACTTGTAACCTATGCTCCACATGCTACATCTAACCTAAGCTCCACATGCTATGTGTAACCTAGGCTCCACATAAAATCTACAACCTGGCTCCGCTACCAACTTTGTCACGACCCAAAATCAGGTCCATGACCGGCGTCTAGTCCTAGTAGGAAACATATGTCTACCCAAGACAAGACAAGCCTCGAACAAATAATATAAATATAGTCTCCAAAATAAAATACTCCCATAAATCGAATAATCCAACAAGTCATATGATAAAGATAAATTCCAAACTCAAAGCCAATCAAAATCCTTAATATAATCCAAAACATGAAAATTCCCAAAAACAAGAGTAACAGTGGAGCCCTAACAATCCAAAAGTCTGCTACGCATACCAAGACAACTCGCCAAGCACGAACTACGTCTCAAGCCTACTAATCACCTGAAAATATTTTTAAAGTGGGGGTGAGTCCTTCCATAACTCAGTGGGCATAGTACAAAGCAAACGAAAACTATACTAAAATCATAGAGGTCAAAATATATATACTTCATAATCAAAATAAAATAACCTTACTTGTCAAATGATCAAAAGTATACAAAAATAGCGGTAGCTTTGAACTTAATTATCAAATAGTCATAAATATCATAAATACTCAAAATAAACAGAAGCCTCAAATTAAGATGTCAGAACCGGATAAGAAATAGAGAAGAGCAAAGAACGCCCCGTCGAGCATGTCCGACAACGGCCCCCTGTCGGCTGGAAGAACAAAAGGATCCATAGGAAAATCAAAGATTCCCATCAAACAGATAGAGGTTAAATACCTCATCAAACCAATCAATGTGCACAAAGTCTGACAGCACCCTTGCCAGATAGGGACGTTTGACATTTAATTCTAAGCAAAAACAAATTCAAATATCTTCTTCAAAATAATCAAATCCAAATAACCATATCATGTTCATAGGCAAAACAGAGAAAATAGTATTTATAAGCAGAATAGGTATTGTACGAACAAAATTATATAATAAGCGATACATAGACTTTTCTTTCTTTGAAATCTCAAAATCCTTGTTCGGTAAAAACAAGGTTGAAGAAATAGTAATAGTTTTTCATGTAGAATAACTTGGAAGTAAAACGTTAGTTTATCAAAACCTTTTGGTCAAAATAATATAGTTTAAAAGAGTTGGACAAAAGGTTAGTCAAAAATACGAAACTAATTTATATAATATAACAATATTTAAAACATAGCTTTACTAAGAAAATAGGAAGTATAATAATAATATAACCCACCTCAAAAGCCAATCTAAATTTCCAATCCCAAACACTTAGGTTTCAGCTTGATTCCCGATCTCTGCAGGACCTAATTCAAAAGAGAAACACAACCACTAAGTCCAAAGAATGCTTAACAATCTACCGAATGAACAACACAACCGACCAGCCTCTAGTTTCTGCCTAATAACTCCCAAATCATTCTGAATCCGAAAATATCATCAACATAATACTTAAAGTACACATTCTAAGCTTTCCAACCATATAAAATTCACTATCACAAGAACTAGTAATAATTAACTATGAATTTTCAAAGATAGCCCAGAAAAACTGTAATTTCCTGCACAACAGTCCACTTGTGCGATTTTTAATAAATTCCACAAAACTCGTTTCCCAATGAAACCAATTGCAAACGTTTTCTATGTGTGTCTAGTTTAGGGGGTAAAAAGTTCAAAACCAAATTCAAGATAAAAGTCTGACGGAAACAAGAACTTATGAACTCGGCTGATTCTATGATGATAGCAACTGAGCAATCTAACGAAAACCATTCTAGGTTCTTGATATTACCAACCGATTGAATATAGTTAAGTTCCTTCAAACCTAAAGTAAAAAGGTTGAATTCCCTAAGCTGAACATGGTCGACGTTAAAAGTATTATAATAATTAAAGAATATTTCACTACTTACTTGGTTGCAACAACTCAAAGAACGCTATTGGTGGGAAAGCAAAGGTGTTCTTTCTTCCACTTGATGGGTGCGGCAATTGTAAAAGCAATATTAGGTTTTTGTTTCTTTTAGGGCATATATATACACCGACTAAACAAAAGCTACTAACCCTAGATTCATGGGCTCGGTAAATTAATGGGTGAGGGTTGGGCTTTGTTTTTTTTTTTTTTAAACGTACCATAGGCCTAAGCAAAGAGATTGTACGGTACCCAAATATATGCTTAATTATATATATTACCGGGAATTACATTTTCGGAGTAGTTATGATAGTCAAAGAACTTCTCCACTCTCTTTTCCCATTCCAAGTAGGCTTCAGGATCACGCTTGCCAAGGAAAGGCAGAATTTTCAATTAGATGCGTCCAACATCCCTATCAACACGTTTGCTCCTCCTTCCCTCCTATCAAAGCTTGGATTTATATTTGTTCTTTTATTACGTCCTCCTCTTTCTCCAAATCTGCCATGTCCCCATACTCCATCAAATTCATCTTCAACATAGCTATAGTGCACAGGAGTTGATTTTTTGTCTTCCATCCTGTAACCTCCTCTACCACATCTAAAATATTCCATGATATCAACCTGCAAAAAACTTGTTAGTAGAAAACTCCTCACGTGTTTACACTCGTATTTGTTCACTCTTGGCAAGGGATGTAACTCTCAGCCTCTTTCCTCTCTTGATTCTACTTCAACTTTACAAGTTAGGATTAGATATCACAAAATCAAGCAATCAACTTGCAACAATCAATTAACAGAAACAATGAAAGCCTAAAGAAGGAACGAAAGGAAGAACAATTCTAGAACAAATTATGACTTCATCAAACAAAAAGAAAGATCACACACAAGGATAAGGTAAGGCATGTGATGGAATGTTGTAGCAACTGAATGATATGAGACCAAGACAAGCTAAATTTAATGTACAGGTACTATGTCAACATTAGTCAAAGCCTCAAAACATTGATGTTGGATTCTAAACATCGATGTTTAAACAATTGGATTCAAGATTTTTTTGTCCGAAGCTTAACAACATCGATGTTGGATTCAAAACATCGATGTTTAAAACTACTGGGAAGAAAAATACTTGTTGAACATCGATGTTGGGGTTCAACACATCGATGTTTAAAACTACTGGGAAGAAAAATAATTACTGAACATCGATGTTGGGGTTCAAAACATCGATGTTTTATAATGGTTTCCAAGATTTCTGTTTGCGCAGCTCAAGAACATCGATGTTGGGGTTCAAAACATCGATGTTTAAAACTTCTGGGAAGAAAATTACTTACTGAACATCGATGTTGGGGTTCAAACATCGATGTTTAAAGCTTCTGGGAAGAAATTTACTGGTCCAACATCGATGTTTTGATGCCAAACATCGATGTTGTAGCAATTTTTTTTTGTAGAATGACGGTAAGATTAAGAATAGGAAAAACAAGAATTGAACAACAAAAGGTTTGATTGATTGAACCTGTCAGCTCCGCTTCCAAATGATGGAGCAACAACCCTAGAATTCCACTAGGATCACCTCTGCAACTAATTGATCCCAAAGACCTCCAATCCCCAATCAAACTAGGGTTTAGTATCCCTATTCTTCACCTCCTAAACTCAAGGATTAGGCAACAAACAATGAGGAATACAAGGAGTTGATTAATCACCACAAGTAAAACACTTGATAAAAAAAATCAGTCCTAAAGAGTGAAGCCAAGAGAATCCCTCTCTTGTTTTTTGATTGAATCCCTCAATCAAGAAGCACACCAAAGGAGAGCATTTAGCTTCCTTAAAAATCACTCAAATTTCTTGTATATTCTGATTTCAAACTTGGTACATGGTTGGCTTTTATAGAAGCCAAAAAGCAAAGGATTGAATTTTAAATACAAGCACTAAACATGCACTAATCTTCTTTTGTTTTCTTTAATACACACCAACCACACTAACACCAACCACACCAACAAACCAAATGATGAAAGAGCACTCAATATGGATAGTGGGTATCTCTAGCTCCTTAGTGAATTTTCCAACCTGAAAATGAACAGTAAACGCCGGCAGTGAATAGTAGTTTCCGGCAAAAGTCTAAGTTTGGGGGCGTGATGTGTGAATATTTTACACATCATTTGGGGTTTATTTCATACCTTTTTGTTTCCCTTTTAGTTTTATTTTATTTTTTTCTTGCATTTATTTTATTTAATTTTAATAAATTTTCTCATCCTAGTGCGTGAGGACCTTTTTGCAGGAAATTATGAATTCTTGGCCGTTTTGAAGTCGAGCTCTTTGGATATGGACTTAAGTTGGAGATGGTGAAGAAGGAAGGATGAACTTGGTTATTGGCCAAATCAACAAACTGTTTTGATATCTTCAAATTCTCCTGCATCTTTGGCTTTGAATTTTAAATTTGGAAAAAAAGACAAATCTTGGTCCTGGTTCATGATGAATGCGCCACCTCCAGCAAATAACGCTTCAAATTTGAAAAGCCAAGAAGATCATTGCTTTTGGCTTTTGTCAACACGTGGCCTCCTTAACAACCAAGGGAAGAGTAATACTGGTCAAAATTGAACTGGAGAATAGGTTATCAAATGGATTTGGCAATATTTGCAAATGAATTACAACCATATATGGTCCCCTCCCACTATTATAAAAGCATCACACGAAGACAAGAAAGGGGACACTACTTCCCGTTGGAGATTGGGTCCTGCAGCTCGTCACTCATGCATTAGGCTAGGAATTTTATTGTTCTTTCTTTATTTCCCTGTAAGCAAACACTTTACTTAGTTTTCTAGATTAGATTGCAGTTGGCAATTATTCTTGGAAGGCTTCATCATTTGGTTCAAGGTTGGTAATTTATTTTGTAATTAATTTCCCTCTTGAATATAAATGATGAATTATTTTCATGTGATGGTTTCTTCTTCAATCATGTCTAGCTAATTTTCTTAATCTAGGATTAGGGGATGATCTTGTCATTATTTTCATGCAAACCTAATTAATATTATTTCCTTAAATTAGTTCTTCTTTGATCTGGTCTTTGATGCTCAATTAAGTTAGTTGCTTGATCAACAATTAGCTTAAATCCATAATGGGAGATTGTTAAGTGACAGCGTCAGTTTCCTATAGAAAACCTTAGACCGGGCTTTGGGAGCCGACCTCGGGAGGGGCGTGCTTTCTATTGGAGACTTAAAGGTAGGAACTTAAAGCTCTTAATTTATTTCAACACTGGCAGAATGGATAGTGGAGATAAGTTAGGAAGGGGTTTTACGGCTTATGGAAGTAGGCTATTGATCTAGTTGAGTTTACCGGTTCTTTCAAAAAAGAGTATTTTTAGGATTTAATATCAGATCTACACAGGCAGGTCATGTAGTGACAGAACACGACTTGGATGTGTTGCACTTAATTGCATGAAAATTGTGGCAAAGGATTCCCAAAACTCCTAGGTGTTTTCTCATCATTGTCATCTCATTTATTATTCTTGTTGTTTTCTTTTCCAAATTTATTACACCATTCAATCGACTCCTCTTTGAGACTTTATTTTCTAGATAATCATATATCACATTGTTAATAGTAATTAGCAAAGATCCCTGTGAGACGACCTTGGTACTACAACACCCTGTATACTTGCAGGAGGCTATCAGACAGTTGTTCTGTTCTAGGGTTTGGGAGAGGACAAGATTTCTGGTTTTAGTCCAATGCGCGTTGGACTCGAGTCCATCATATAATCCCGCCCCGTCATCCAAACATCGGGCCTCTGAAATTTAGGCCCATCACGCCTGTCCCATACCCGGGGTCCAATCGCTGCCTAAAGGATTTTTTATTTTGAGTTTTGGAGACTGAGCTCGTCTCAACCTCACATGAACTGGACTCGAGTTTTTTCTTTGTCGTCGTTTGGTAAGTCTTCGCTCCCCCTCTCCTCTTCCTCTCTCCCTGCTCATTATTTAACAAAAAGGATTGTTATCCATGAGTTAAAACACCCAAAAGATGAAGGAGTTGGACAAAAAGGCGGGTGTTGGTGCTTCTAAGGTTAATAAAGATGGTAGAGAACAGATGAATTGAGGAATAAAAAAAATGGAAAATAATGAGCACCGTTAGGTCCGCCGGCGTCTCCGGCCACCTCCTCGGCGCAGCTAACTGCTGGGCCGGCCACCATCGAAGGATGCCGGCAGCGGAAGAGGGTATGAAAGAGTAGGAGGCCAGGTCCACACTCTGCAACCACATGAATGCTGACGTGGACAACCACCAGCACCTCCCCACCATTGATTGTATATGTTGTGATCTGTCTTTAGTTGGAATCTTATATAAGAGGAAATGGATTGCTTCTCTCTTACAGTAAAGCTTCTTCCTTTCTGTGGGTTCTTCAATCGAATGGCGGCTATGTTGGTCAGCCTCTTTTGGCCTACCGGCTCTTGCAACTTCACCGACATCGATCTTTGAGAGGCGTTTGCGAGGAGGCAAGAAGAAGGTTGCTGAACTTAGCTACGAGAAGGAAAGGAGAGGAGAGGAGAGGGGAGGAAGTACCACCGTTGCTTAACTGTATCTAACGGCGTCACATGGAGAGAGAGAGAGAGAGAGAGAGAGAGATTTGGACTTCAATTATAAAAGTTAGTGAGTCCTCCTCGTCGCTGGCGTGATTAGTTAGTTTGGATCGGTTTGGTTCAACAAACGCTTCAAAGTGGGTGAATAATTTTTACAGTGCCCGGAATTCATTTTTTTTCTCAATCATGTTTTGTAGTTTATTTCTTTCGTTTTGTTGTTTTTTTTTTCTCTCGGTTGCCATGATTAATTTTTTTCTATTTTTTTTGTTTTTTGAAAGGAAATTAAGGATTTATATTATCCTTTTCAGCCGTAATGTGGATCTAATATGGCTAATAAAAGTCAAAATAACAGAAAAATTGGAAGGAAATTTTAACAGGGAGTCATTCAGTGTTCTTTTTAAACGTAGTAGGACTCGAATAAGTCGTTTTTAAGTTATAGGACTCAAATGGGTTTTCAAAATAAGTTATAGGACTCCCGGTGGGGTTAGTCCCTTATTTGTTTCTCCATAAACATGTTAAATCTCGATTCAATCGCCATATGATTATGTTCCAATAAAATTTGGGACTCAGACTAAAACAGGTTTGAGTCATTTTGATTATGAGTCCAGATTTTTTAAACTGTAGCGATTATATACATTCCTAAAAAAAAATGTGAGGTTAGTTCAAATAATTAACCATTTTTTCAACCAAAAAATAATTAACCATTTATCCCGTAAACAGGGGTGAGCAATCGGCACGGGTCGGTATACCGTACCCATTTTTGGGGCGGTAGCATAAATACAGAGGGGGACCCTTATATGGTCCTCATGCCGATCGGTCTATACCGTACCGAAAATTAGGCAATACTAAAAAAATACCGATCGGTTCGGTCGGTATACCGACAATACCAAGCCCAATATTACAAAAGAAAAAAAATAAAAAATGCTAATACTTGGTGAACTCGAATCCAACAAACGAGTTCACTACCACACCCAGAATCCATTGAACTTGCACAATAGAAAAAAAGTAGAATGAACAATGTAACAGCCCGGGTAATTTTTGCATTTTTACCGGTACCGTAAGAAGTTTTTATATAGTTATTTACCATTAAAATTAATCTTGGGTAATTAATTTATGGTAACTTGTGCATCGGATTCCGAAACCAAGTCCTGTCCCGCGTTTGGGATTTTTCTGCAGATTTTACGGACCAAGTTGGAATTTTTTGAGTCCAGGAATCTTCAGAAAAGTCAGCTTTATCATCGAGATAACGGACCAGAAATAAAGTCAAGGGGGTATATTGGTTATTTTCTAGTCCGGACGGGACACGCCTCACATGCTGCACAGTAGTGCATAACTATGGGTTGCGCCGCCTCTATCCTGTATCGTCCGTGCTCTGCTTTTTCCTGTGACCCTTTGTGCCTTACCAATACCATGCATTGCATGTCTTTTACCTGTGATCTCCTGCCTTCCTAGTATACCACACCATTATCACCTTTCTTCCTCTGCAACTCTGCAAATCCACTGCCTAGAAGACCCATACAACCTACTAAACCAAACCAGAAAAAAAAAAAAAAAGAAAAACACACCAAGCACTCAACCGAACTGCCATGTCACCCTCTCCCCTTCTTTTTCTTTTTCTTCCTTCTCCTCCACTGCCGCCACCCGAAAACCGCCACCACCATCCACCCGTGACCACCATCTCCACCACCTGCAACCTCGACGCCACCTGCACCTCCTCCCTTCCTTCCTCCTTCCTTCTCCCTCGCCGGCCGCTCTTCCTGCTGCTCGTCGCCGCCGTCCAAGTCGGGACGAGCTCGACAAAGTGAGTTCGCCCCGCTGCCGGGCTCCCTCGTCCGATCTCCTCCCTCGCACCACCTCTCTCGTCACGACGACAGTCGCGCCGCCTCCTTCCCGTTCCGGTCGCGCCTCAGTTGCGTCGCCTCTGCCGCCGTCGTCTCGCACCGCCGCCACTGCAGCCCACAGCAAGGTGAGCCATTGCGGGTTGAGGACGACCCGGACGTTGTCAACACGGGTCGGGTTGACCCGGGGTTTCGGTTGGGTTTCGATTTTGGGCTGGATGCGTTATAGTTTTGAGTTTGGGTTGGAGCTGGGCTGATGTGCACCTGGGCCTGCGCGTGGGCCTACCCCTGGGCTCCTGCTTGGAGCTTGGGTCTGGTCTATTAGTGGGTTGGGTTAGTACTATTGGCCCAGTCCGGATTTAATAAAATAAAAGAGAAAAGATATTCTAGAAATAAATATAATTCTGGGAATTTAATGGAAAAAAATAATAAAATAAAAAAATATAGTAAGATTTATTTTTCTGGAAACAATATTTTCGGGAAATATATAAATGGTATATAATAATTATTTTGAGGAAATAATTTGGAAAGGTATTATCAAAGTATTATACCAGAATAATGTCCGGGTATAAGTATAGTATGGTATTTTGACACTTGAAAATAAATGGTGAATTGTGATGATAATGGAAATAACCCGAGGCAGTAACCGAGACGAGTCAGTATTTATTTTACGACATACCGTATTAGCATGACATATGCATAACATCTTATGTGTGCATGTTATTTGGTTGATATAGGAGTTGATAACGAGCAGATACTTGAGGAACCGGACTTGGAATCTGTTGGGCATTTCCAAAATTGATAATCGGCTAAGGTGAGGATGGATAACCGTTGATATATTCCTGTGATACTGTTTGTGCTTTGTTCTTTGATTGAACTACTGAGATGATCATTGTTGGTTGTTGTTGCTGTTGTTGGACTGTGTTGTTGGTCTTTGTGGATATTGTGAATAATGTTGAACTCTTAATTGTGAATAATTGGTGTTATGAGATTGTTGAGGGTTTGGTCTGTGGAATAACTTGAGATAATAGAAAGTTAGATAATTGAGGAAAGAGTATTGGAATTGGAATTGAATTTGAGATGATGATTTAATTGTCACGTGGAAAGTAGTGGTACGACTAGATGGTTAGAGGCTAGTTCTGAGGTGTCATGGCCGGTTTGGTTTGGTTATTGGGGATGTTGATCCCGATTTGATTTGGATATTGGGATGCTGATCCCGGATTGATTTTTTATTGGGATGTTGATCCCGGATTGTGTTTTGGCCTGGCATCCGGAATTAGTTAATAACCAGGTACGACCCTAGCTTATCTAGTGACAGGGGCCCAAAAGATAAAATTGGTAATAATAAAAATTATTCTTTTTGAAAAGCTTGGGGCAGAGATCTTCAACGGAGTCACTACACCACAGGATGCTGATCAGTGGCTCAGACAGATGAACCGGGTTATGCTAAAACTGACGTGCATGAATGATAAGTGGGCCAAAAATGCTGCCGCTATGTTCAGAGGAGTTGATGTTGATGGGTGGGAGTCTTCACTATGCCGTGGAATCAATTCATGGAGATGTTCTGAAAGAAATTTGTTTCTGAGGCGTACCAGGACCAGCTGAAGCGAGAGTTTCTAGGGCTACAACAGGGGGCAGAACAGACGATCAACGAGTATGAGATCAAGTTCAACCGCCTATCCATCTACGCCAGTGAGTTTGTTTCTACTCCGAAGGCCAGATGTAAATGTTTCTAGGATGGTCTTCGATCTGGTATCCAGATTGTCATGGGGTACAAGGTTTACAAGACTTACTAGGACATACTATCAGATTCCTTGAGAGCCGAGATTATCTGGCTGGGCAATGAGAGAGAGCAACAGGAGATCCGTAAGAGGCAAGCTGCATAGAGTTCTGGGGACAGAATAAGAGGTTCTAGACACCAGCCAACCGGTCAGGGTTTGGACAGAGCCGATCTATGCCAGTAAGCCAGGGACGTGGATGGAACAACAACACCTACAACAACCGAGGCAGCTCTTGGACTCAGTCTGGAGCGACTTCATCTGGAAATACTCGCCCGAGACTTCCTCTGTCTCAGGTGAGGTGCTATCAGTGTAACGAAGTTGGGCACTACCGATATTCTTGTCCCAAGTTGGGAAGATCTGGAGGTACGGCACCTGCTCAGACAGTGCAAGCTTCAGTTGCCAGTGTTCCTAGTGGTTATGGAGTTGGCCGAGGCCGAGGACATGGAGCTGCTCCTGCTAGAACCCAGTCAGCCATGAATCAAAGTGCAGCAGTGCCGAGAGCATTTGTGATCACCACTGATGAGGATCTAGAGAATACCGATGTTATAGCAGGTACTTTTACTGTCTTTGGTAGTATTGCATATACTTTGATTGATCCTGGTGCTACGCATTCTTTTGTCGCGTAAAGTTTTGCAATACAACATAGCTGTATGGAAGAGAGTTTAACTTGTCCGATAAGGGTTAGATTACCTGCGGGTATAGTGGTCAGGTTAACCCATGTGTGCAGAGACGTTTCGCTTTCGTACGACAACGAGGTTTTTCTTGCACGGTTGGTTGTGATGAACATGGGAGGTTTCGATATTATCATAGGGATGGATTGGTTGTTCAGGTATAGTGCTATGGTAAACTGTCGAACCATGGAAATGCTGCTGACATCTGATGGTGGTCGACAGATTTTGTTGACAGGTATTGGGAGAGCTGTTGCTACCTGTAGTATCTCTGCTAATCAAAATTTTGGGATGAAGCCGCATGGTCTAGATGCTTTGTTGACTCATGTCACGGGTGAAGAAGTTCAGACACCAGTTTTGGGGGACATCACAGTTGTGAAAGAGTTTCCAGATGTGTTTCCAGAGGATCTACCAGGATTGCCACCTGACAAGGAAGTTGAGTACACCATCGATTTGATGCCGGGAGTGACACCTATCTCGATGGCACCGTACCGGATGGTACCAACAGAACTCCAGGAGTCGAAGAAACAGTTAGATGAGCTGCTTCAGAAGGGATTTATCAGGCCTAGTACATCACCATGGGGATCACCAGTTCTGTTCGTGAAGAAAAAAGATGGCAGTTTGCGTATGTGTGTGGACTATCGTCAGTTGAACAAAGTGACAGTGAAGAAAAAGTACCCGCTTCCCAGGATTGATGACTTTTTTAATCAGTTACAAGGAGCTACCGTGTTCTCCAAGATCGATCTTCGGTCTGGATATCTCAGGTCAAGATTGCAGAGAAGGACATACCGAAGACAACCTTTCGTACTCGGTATGGACATTTTGAGTTCACAGTTGTACCCTTTGGCTTGACCAATGCACCTACAGTCTTCATATGCTTGATGCACTTGGTCCTGAACGAGTTCTTGGACAAGTTTGTGGTAGTCTTCATCAACGATATTCTGATATACTCCAAGAGCAGGGAAGAACATAAAGAGCACCTGAGGGTAGTAGTACAGAGGTTGCGAGAGAAATAGTTATATACCAAGTTCAGTAAGTGTGAGTTCTGGCTTGAAGAAGTTGCATTCCTTGGACATGTTGTATCCGGGGATGAGATTAAAGTTGTCCCTGCCAAAGTGAAAGTTGTTCTAGAATGGGAGCCACCCAAGACGGTACCCGAAGTCAGAACTTTTCTTGGCCTTGCAGGATATTACCGGAGATTCAACGAGGATTTTTCCTTGATAGCCAGTCCTATGACCAAGCTGTTGAGGAAAGATCAATGCCTGCCAGAAGAGTTTTGATGAACTGTAGAAGAAGTTGACATCAGCACCAGTTTTGACAGTACCTAAGCCAGGAGTGGAGTACGTCCTGTTTTGTGATGCTTCAGGTCTTGGTTTGGGAGCAGTTCTGATGCAAGAGGGCCGAGTGATTGCCTATGCTTCGAGATAGTTGAGGCCACATGAGAAGAACTACCCGACACATGATCTAGAGATGGCCTCAGTGATCTTTGCTTTGAATATTTGGTGACATTACCTGTTCGAAGAGAGATGCCGAATTTTCACAGATCATAAGAGTCTCAAGTACATCATGACTCAGAAGGAACTTAACCTACGGCAAAGACGTTGGGTTAAGTTGCTGAAAGATTATGATTTTACTATTGAGTACCACCCTGGAAAAGCTAATGTTGTAGCTGATGCTTTGAGCCGGAGACAACCAGAAGATGCTTCCACGACCTACTCGGTATCCTCTCTTATCGAGTTAAGGAAGATGGGAGTTGACCTGTCAGTAGATGAGACGGGAGCCTTGTTGACCCATATTGAAGTCAAGTCTAACCTGAGAGGCTGGATTGTGGAACTACAAGATGGAGATCCTAACTTGATCAAGCTGAAGGAAGCAGTCTGTAGTGGAAAAGAAGACAAGTTTCACACAGCAGAGGATAGTGCATTGATGCTGGGGAAATGTCTATGTGTACCCAATGTTGGTGACCTACGCAGTCAGATTATGGAAGAATGACATATGACGCCGTATGCTATGCACCCTGGAAGCACCAAGATGTATCAGAATTTGAGGAGTCATTTCTGGTTGCCGCGCATGAAGAAAGATGTAGCCGAGTATGTGGCTAAGTGTATCACTTGTCAGCAGGTAAAAGTCGAGCATCAGGCTCCAGCTGGAAAGTTGAGATCTTTGACAGTGCCAGAGTGGAAATGGGAGATGATCACTATGGATTTTGTGGTCAGATTACCGTTGACTCGGAAACAGCATGATGCCATCTGGGTTATCATTGATCGACTTACAAAATCAGCTCATTTTCTACCCATCCAACAGACAGATACCCTGAACAAGTTGGCGAAACTGTATGTTGCAGAGATTGTGAGATTATATGGAATCCCTAAGTCATAGTCTCAAACAGAGATCCAAGATTCACATCGCGGTTTTGGAAGAGTCTGCAAGCAGCTTTGGGAACGAAGTTGAGTTTCAGTACCGCTTTTCATCCTCAGACAGGCGGATAGTCAGAGAGAACTATTCAGACGCTGGAAGACATGTTAATTGCTTGTGCTCTTAATTTCAGTGGGAGTTGGGATCAGTATTTGCCTTTAGCGAAGTTCGCCTACAACAACAGCTTTCATTCCAGCATCGGGATGCCACCGTTTGAAGCTCTTTACGGAAGGAAGTGCAGAAGTCCAGTATGTTGGGATGAAGAAGGTCTCCGTTTGATTGTGGGTCCAGATTTGGTTAAGCAGACAATTGATAAGATTCAGACAGTTAAGCAGAGCATGAGAGCAGCTCAGGACCGACCGAAGAGTTACGCTGATAAGCATCGTCGTGAGATGGAGTACCAGGTGGAAGAAAGAGTTTTCCTACGAGTTGCACCATGGAAGGGAGTTATCAGATTCGGGAAGAGAGGGAAGCTGAGTCCCAGGTACATCGGGCCGTATGAGATCGTGGAAAGGGTTCGACCCTTGACATACAGATTGACTTTACCAAAGGAGTTATCACGAATTCATGAAGTGTTCCATGCCTCTATGTTGAGGAGGTACAGATCAGATCTGAGCCATGTGGTTAGTACAACTGATACGACAGAAATCCTAGAATCAGCACTAGAATTCCCACGAATCAGATTGTGGTCCCAACCTTCAATCTCAATCAAACTGGTGCAAATCTCCACCCCTTATTCCTCCCAAATCGGCATGAAAGAAACAAGCAATTTCGAAACACACAAGGATGGTGACGAATTCTGAACCTAATCAGCAAGAGAACAAAAAACAATACAAAGGAATTAGAACAAGCCACAGATTTAGTAAACCTGATAAGTAAATCTAATCCCTAGAATAAACCAAGAGAATCAGCACTCCTAGGTTCCAAGAGCATCAGCACTCAAGGAAATTGTTTGAATCACTCAAACAAAAAGAACTCTCTCAAGAGAAACTCTATTTTTCATAAATCGTCTAAACTCCCAAATAACTTGGTAAAACAAGGCCAAACCCTAATCTAACCATGATATGACCGAAACCCTAATCCTAATTGGACTAGGTTTTTAATTGAGCCCACATAATTTGGACACTAATTAAAACCTTACAATTAAAACCAAATAACTGAACTAAAGCCCACAAATAATAACCCAAATATAGCCCAAGACAAAATTACAAATCCAGCAAATAATAAAACCCAACTAAAAACACTTTAACCCAAGTAATAAAAACTAAACCAAATTTTTAGACAGAATCTGTCCGTCGACTTCAAGTGCAATTTAAATAATAAATACGCCCGACTCAGCTTCTGGACTCACATCAAAGTTGTAGATCTTTGTCTTATCTTTCCATAGAGTCCAAAATTGCAACAATCTGAATTGTAAAGCTTGAGA
This sequence comes from Turnera subulata, assembly GCA_028386065.3. Taxonomy (NCBI): domain Eukaryota; kingdom Viridiplantae; phylum Streptophyta; class Magnoliopsida; order Malpighiales; family Passifloraceae; genus Turnera; species Turnera subulata. The sequence goes on along the minus strand of JAKUCV010002672.1, from coordinate 34,232 downwards.
TATGAATTTATTCCCGTGACTGCACGCTCCTGGAATTTCTGCAAGTGTTCTTCGCATCCTTGGCTTTAATCTCCATCTCTTCTTGAACTTCTTGTGAGATCGAATCCTGGACTTGATTCTAAAAGTAAGCTTGCCATGTCCAAGCTTGTCTTTGTCACCATACTCCTCTTTGATGCCTCCAAAGAAGCCTTTACATGCACCATTTTCTAGGTCTCTAAGCTTGCCTAGGTGATTTGCATCAACAGCAGATGTTGAGGTTTCAGAGGATCTTACGTATACAGAGTTGCCAGAACAAATCCTTGCCCGAGAGGTCAGACAGTTGAGGAACCGAGTCATTCCGATGGTAAAGGTTAAGTGGAGCAAGCACTCTGCGAACGAGTCTACGTGGGAAGTCGAGGAGCACATGCGTTCTCAGTATCCGCACCCATTTTCAGCATCAGAGTGAATTTCGAGGACGAAATTCTTTTAAGGTGGGTAGGCTGTAACTGCCCGGGTGATTCTTGCGTTTTTACCGGTACCGTAAGAAGTTTTTACACAGTTATTTACCATTAAAATTAAGCTTGGGTAATTAATTTATGGTAACTTATGCATCGGATTCCAAAACCGAGTCCTGTCCCGCGTTCGGGATTTTTTTGCGGATTTTACAGACCAAGTTGGAATTTTTCGGGTCCAGGAATCTTCAGAAAAGTCAGGTTTATCCTCGAGATAACGGACCAGAAATAAAGTTAAGGACGTATATTGGTTATTTTCTGGTCCGGACGGGACACGCCTCACATGCTGCACAGTAGTGCATAACTGTGGGATGCGCCGCCTCTATCTTGTATCGTCTGTGCTCTGCTTTTTCCTGTGACCCTCGTGCCTTACCAGTACCAAGCACTGCATGTCTTTTACTTGTGATCTCTTGCCTTCCCAGTATACCACACCATTATCACCTTTCTTCCTCTGCAACTCTGCAAATTCACTGCCCAGAAGACCCATACAACCTACTGAACTAAACCAGAAAAAAAAAAGAAAAACACACCAAACACTCAACCGAACTGCCACATCACCCTCTCTCCTTCTTTTTCTTTTTCTTCCTTCTTCTCCATTACCGCCACCCGAGAACCGCCACCACCATCCACCCGTGACCACCATCTCCACCACCTGCAACCTCGCCGCCACCTCCACCTCCTCCCTTCCTTCCTCCTTCATTCTCCCTCGCCGGCCGCTCTTCCTACTGCTCGTCGTCGCTGTCCAAGTCAAGACGAGCTCGACAAAGTGAGTTCGCCCCGCTGCCGGGCTCCCTCGTCCGATCTCCTCCCTCGCACCACCTCTTTCGTCACGACGACAGTCGCACCGCCTCCTTCCCGTTCCGGTCGCGCCTCAGTTGCTTCGCCTCTGCCGCCGTCGTGTCTCGCCGCCGCCGCTGCAGCCCATAGCAAGGTGAGCCATTGCGGGTTGAGGACAACCCGGACGTTGTCAACACGGGTCGGGTTGACCAGGGGTTTCGGTTGGGTTTCGATTTTGGGCTGGATGTGTTATGGTTTGGAGTTTGGGTTAGAGCTGGGATGATGTGCACCTGGGCCTGCGCGTGGGCCTACACCTGAGCTCCTGCTTGGAGCTTAGGTCTGGTCTATTAGTGGGTTGGGTTAGTACTATTGGCCCAGTCCGGATTTAGTAAGAAAAAGAGAAAAAATATTCTGGAAATAAATATAATTCTGGGAATTTAGTGGAAAAAAATAATAATAAAATAAAATAATATAACAAGATTTATTTTTCTGGAAACAATATTTTGGGAAAATATATAAATGGTATATAATAATTATTTTGAGGAAATAATTTGCAAAGGTATTATCAAAGTATTATACCGGAATAATGTCCGGGTATAAATATAGTATGGTATTTTGACACTTGAAAATAAATAGTGAATTATGATGATAATGGAAATAACCCGAGGCAGTAACCGAGACGAGTCAGTATTTATTTTATGACATACAGTATTAGCATGACATCTGCATAACATCTTATGTGTGCATATTATTTGGTTGATATAGGAGTTGATAACGAGCAGATACCTGAGGAACCGGACTTGGAATCTGTTGGGCATTTTCAAAATTAATAATCGGCTAAGGTGAGGATGGATAACCCTTGATATGTGCCTGTGATACTGTGTGTGCTTTGTTGTTTGATTGAACTGCTGAGAAGATCATTGTTGGTTATTTGACTGCTATAGTTATTGTTGTTGCTGTTGTTGGACTGTGTAGTTGGTCTTGTGGATATTGTGAATAATGTTGAACTGTTAATTGTGAATAATTGGTGTTATGAGATTGTTGATGGTTTGGTCTGTGGAATAACTTGAGATAATAGAAAGTTGGATAATTGAGGAAAGAGTATTGGAATTGGAATTGAATTTGAGATGATGATTTAATTGTCACGTGGAAAGTAGTGGTATGACTAGATGGTTAGAGGCTAGTTCTGAGGTGTCATGGCCGGTTTGGTTTGGTTATTGGGGATGTTGATCCCGGTTTGATTTGGATATTGGGATGTTGATCCCGGTTTGATTTGGATATTGGGATGTTGATCCCGGATTGGTTTGTTATTGGGATGTTGATCCCGGATTGTGTTTTGGCCTGGTATTTGAAATTAGTTAATAACCAGGTACGACCCTAGCTTGTCCAGTGACAGGGGCCCGAAAGATAAAATTGGTAATAATAAAAATTATTCTTTTGGTCTTGGCTCAGTCATGATTTGGTTGATTCTTGAGTTGTCTTTTGCTGATATTTTCTTCGAAAGTATTATGGTTGTCTGCATATCTCTGTTTATCCATGGTTGGTGGGCACTTCGGACTCACCCCTCACCTGAGGGCTTTCATCCCGTAGGTTAAGTTGTTTCGTAGTTCAGGTACGACGTTTGATGGCTGCTGCTTTCTTCTCCACTTGACTCCGGATCCATATCTCCGCTGCAAGTGCATATAGGTCTACCGCTGCTGTATTATATGTGTTGCTATGTTGCTGCTTTCCTATTTTGCCTATGATGATGCTGTACCATATGTGCTCTGTTGCTGTTGTTGTGGATGTGGCATGAATAATGGTCCCCGAATATGGGTGACGGTTGTATTATATGGATTTCTGTTGTAAAATACTTGTGAGTTGTACTGTCTGTTCTATCAATAAGAATAGTTTCGGCACGTGTTTACTATGTCTCGTAAATACGGGTCGGGGCGCTTCAAACAACACACACAACCCATCCATAGCCAACAAACACCACTAGCAACTACGGCCAAATCCACCATCACCATGACAAAGACACGCAAATCACCATCAGTCATCACACCCACAAAATTAATTAAGGCCTAGATGTGTAACATTTAATCAAAAGAAATTACACTGTGTGTTCGGCTTGCTTGTTCTCTTTTAAATGATACACTTTAACATCTCAATAAATACAACATGAAAACTCAAAATCAGATCGGTAAATATGCTGAATTGTGAAGAAAAAAAACACACAAAATAATGAAAGAAAGATAGAAGGAAATAGGGTGGATTGATATTTGAAGAAAAAAATAAAACACAAAGAAAGAGAGATGGAAGAAAAGGAGGAGGGGCAAGTGGAGGACAGGAGATGGTCGGTGTTGTTCCCTTTGGCATCCGTCTTTGTCTTTTTAAGAGGAGGTGGAGTCGGCGGGGAGGATTTGTAAAGGAGGCGGCGAAAGGGTGGTGATTCTGTAATAGAGGAGGTGCAGCTTTCCATGGTGGCTCTGTGGAGCAGGAGGAAGCGGCGGTGGATGATGTTGTGAGGGAGAGGGGGGAAAAAAAAGATGGTTTGAGAGAGAGAGAGAGAGTATGCGTGTGTTTTGTGAGGAAAAAATTAGGGATTTAGATTTTTATGTAGGTATTTACATGTCGAGTTGGTATGGCGGTATACTGCTACCGACCTAAGCATACCGCTACGTAACCGACACTTTTTCCGCACGGTGTCATACTGGCCGACCCGAAACCGATCGGTACCGATTCGGTACAATCGGGACAGTACAAATGCTTACCCCTACTAATGGGTTACCATTGTCTTCATTTTTGTTCAGCTGGTATTCAATTCAATTGGCTATCACACACACCCCTTCATTCTTCTTCTTCTTCTTTTCTTTTTTTTTTTTTAAGTTACAGATGAAATCCTACCACAATATTTTTCTAGTTAATATTTTTTTGGTTTTCCATCCGGTATCGATAGTTTTACCCCCAACTAATCTGGTCTACTCGCATTGCGCACCTGAGTATGGTAGGTGAATATTTCAATAGGAATTTTCTATGTACACGCGGACTCGATCTCGAGATCTCATTTAGATGGGACCAAATGATTTACCTCTAGGACTAACCCTACCTTGATTTTTTCTAGTTAATATTTTACGGCAGCAAGTTACTGTCTTGGATGAAAGGAGGCATTAGCTAGGTACGGGGGAAAATGACAAATCAAAAGCCGCAGACATCTTTTCATCTCCAGTTTGGGGGCCTGTTTATCCATCTCTCAACTTCCTGTTGAAACATGTGGTCATCTCCAGAAGATATTTAACAATCATGGCAGCAGAGATTTCTTTATTTCCTCCCCCAGCTAGCTTCAAGTATATATACATATATGTACTCTCTCATTTTCTTGATTTGGACTTTGTTCTCCATCAACTCAAAAACAATTTTACGAAGTCCATGGAAGAAGTTTGGAAAGATATAAACCTAGACTCTCTTCAAGATGTCCACCCCAACAATCCCAACGTATCATCCAACAACAGGAGTAGTAATCCTCCCCATGGCTTTCCTTCAGGAATGATCCTTCAGGACTTCTTCGCAGGAACCCTCAACAAAAATACCCCCAGAATTAATGCCGCACCCACTGATCATCATCATCATCATCACCCTTCGTCCCCTGGGCTAGTCAATGGCTTCTTCGATTGCTTGGGACCACCTCCGGCCAGTACTGTATTGAGCTTGAACTCTGCTCTAGGTTTCCAAAACCTTGATATTGAAACCACCATCCATCCTGTGACCACAACCTCATTTCAACTTGTTACAAGACATCCCAGTATTGGTGGTAGAGTTATGCCAAATTCGTTCCCTGACAATCCTTTGGTCTCCTCTCCGGTGTTCACTTCTGTCAGCAAAGAGAGGGCTCAAGAAAGTAGTGACGCTTCTGGGGATGATCACAAGTATAAGCGGATGATCAAGAATAGAGAATCGGCTGCTCGCTCCAGGGCTAGGAAGCAGGAATATCTTTCTTTTTCATGCTTACTAATTAACCTTATTATTATTTAGTTAAAGCGAAATTTAGCTTATAGTATGTTGTTTTTGTCTTTAGCTGTTATAATGAGTGATTGTTTTGAAGGTGTATTTTTTTTCCCCTTTTGCTCTTGCCAAAAACATGCAGGCTTACACGACGGAGTTGGAATTAGAGGTTGAACGTCTGGTAAAAGAGAATGCAAAGCTAAGAAGACAGCAAGAAAAGGCAAGTATATATCATCTAGCAGTAGTACTTTTGTTAGCTTTTAGGATCCATATAGTATGGTACAGACCTGCTCATTGATTGACTATTAATAGTTAGTGTTTCGGTGTACATTTTGTGATTTTGCATACAGTTGTTGGCAGCTTAAGCTGAACGACCCAAAAACCGCAACCTTATTAGATCCTCAACGGCCTCTTTTTGAGTAGAAGCTGCAACGTGTGCACCACAGTGGAGCCGTTTTTGCTGATGAATATATTACTTACCACTAGCAGCCTAGTCCATTTCCATATGTTGCTTGTTTCTGGTTGGATTTTTCTGGCCTTGGAGAATTCCCATGAAAACAGATAGAGATCAATGCTGATGTGGAGTTGGAGTGGAATCTATGCTTTTGTTTGATTTGGATATGTCTCGGTCTATCCATCAAAGTGGTTATCAGTTTGTCCAGAGGAGTACAGATAGGTGGCGGCAGGTGATAGCTTATTATATTACTCCCTCCATTTCATATTAATTGTGGTTCTAGGAATTGTGTTTTGTTTCAAATTAATTGAGGCATTAGTATATTCAATGCATGTCAGATTTTTTTTCACTCATTTACCCTTATTGATTGGACCTAAAAAGATTAGTAGTATTGAAAAAAAATAATTAATGAAAAAATTAATTTAGTCTATTGATCACAACTTTTACTACAATTAAAGTTAATGAGTGGTTTTTTAATTCTTGTGCCAAAACCTTAAACGACAATTAATTTGGAACGGAGGGAGTAGCTTTTAGCTGACAGTGTATACCAAAACAGGGTATGCTTCTTTTGTCGCATATTTAGATATTATTTCCCTTACCAATTGACGTTTGGTTTAAGTGGTAAGCGATTTGTTCCGTTTAAGCGAGGTCTCGGATTCGAGTCCTCGTGTACACAAAAAACTTCATTTGGGAGACTCAACTACCATTATTTAAGTGCGCCACCCGAGTCGACCTGGATTTAGTCTGATGCCTTTGATATCTTTAAAGGTGAACTGGCCCGGGATACTAGTGGGAAACAAAAAAAACGATATTATTTCCATTGAGCCCTTTTGTTGCATTCTGTGTCCCTGTTGTGTTTTCAATCTTTTTCTTTTGTATTTTCTTTTGGCGTCCTTGTTCAGGGCTGCTTTGTGGTGAGCATAAAATTAAAAGTCAAAACCACTTAATTTATAGCCCAATAAGTATTTATAATGACGGGACTTAATTTGGGCTAATCAGTATATATATTTAAACTTTATTGGTCTTCTTCTTAATTTTGTTATCTTGGATAGTCGGTGGGTGTTTGAAAATCCGTGCTGTCCTTTTCACCCGTAGGTGATTCTGTGCACTGCATGTGATTTTTGTGAACCAAGAAAGGGAGTGTCATTCCAAATGTATCTTATAAATGGTTAACCACCCCCAAACTATATAACAATAAAATACATTAAGAAAATAAACTGAGAATAAAAAGATGAAGCCGATTATGAATTCAGCATGTTGTTGGTTATCTGCTTGCTTATCTCCGGTAAGTTTTGAGTATAGTGGATGCTAGCCCTTGCAATTCTCTCAGGGCAGGTTTGGTTGTTTGAGTTTTTTAGTAAAATTTAGTCTCCACAAGATCTGAAAATCTTGTTGGAGTACCTCAAAGTATACCGAATCCTGAGATTCGTGTTGTTTGGGAGTAGAGGTGGCAAAATGGGTTGGATACCCAATGGGTTACCCATTTAACCCATGGATAATGGGTATAAATGGGTCAGTATAATTTTATATGGGTCTAATTGGATAATTTATCCATTTAACCCATAAAATAGTGGGTTTGTATGGGTTGGGTAATGGATATCCATGAACCCATATATTAGTAATCTAATTCAATTATCCATGTGGGCTCAGATGGGCCCAACCCATTTGGGCCTAATTGGACCTATTGGGCCCATCCCGGCCCAACTAATATGGGCCCGATTTTGCTCGGATGGGCCTATTTGGGCCCGTCCCGGCCCGCCCCATATAGGCCTAGTTGGGCCAGATGTGGGCCTAGTTGGGCCCAACATAGCCCAAACCATACAGACCTAGTTGGGCTCATATGGGCCAATTTAAACCAGACCGAGCACATCTCGTTCGCGCCTAGTTAGACTCGTATTGGCTATGCCGGGTTAATAACTAAGTCGGATTAATATTCATAAAGTTAAAAAATTTATGATACAAATTTTAAAAATATATATTAAGTCTTAATATTATATGAGTAAATAGGTACACTCACATTAAATGGGTCTAAATGGATAAATGGATAACCCATATTAAATGGGTTTAAATGGGTTTGGGTATCTATTTAAATTTTTTAATGGGTCATAAATGGATAAATGGGTATAAATGGGTATGACCCATTACGACCCAACCCATGGGTACTCATGGACACCCATTTTGCCACCCCTATTTGGGAGTGCAAAGCGGTTTTGTCCTTGTGGGTGATGGCTATGACTGTGGTCGACGGCGCAAGTCATGGAGGCAGCGATGGTGATGAAGGCGGTGATGATTATGATGAAGATGATGACTTTGTGACAGTTCAAGTCTATGTATGTGACTGTTTTTTTGACTATCTTTTATCTGATTTTGGATTGCAGTGGTTTTTTTGTCACCCTTGGGTGAGTTTCCTTGATATCTCCTTTATAAGGTCAAGAAAATCGAACTTTTGGCCTCAGTAATATTTCATCCCAATTTATGTTTGATGTTCTATACACATCTAGGTTCTAAGACCTGTGGTGGTCTTTACATTTTGGATACATCAGTTCTTTTGTTTGCAGACAGGAACTTGAATAGGAGATATACTTTGTGCAAACTATCTCTTTGGCAAAAGGATAGAGGAAATTTGGTTCTTTGGCGGACATCTTTACTCTTGTTAATTACAATGCTGCCTACGAGGCGCAGGATCAAAATTTCAGCAACTGTGAAATGCTCTGTTCAAGAAGATGGAATTGAAATGTATTGGTCTCTCTAGCTATTTGATTTGTAATTTTTTTTGGAGGATGTTGTTATGTAATCCTCTACAGGGTTCGACCAGATTGGGTTTCGAAGTTTGTTTCATGTCTAAGCCTGGTTGTAGCTTTTTCCTTGTAATTGCACTACTGCTAGTAACTGTCATGTATTCATGTTTAAACATATATGATAAGGTTATGTGTTTCTTGGCAAAAAAAAAAGAATTCAGCATGTTGAATTAGAGGTGGATGCTCTGCTATGGTGCACAATCTTGGGTTACAGGTGAAAAATAGGATGTCGTCATCATTTTCGCTAGGCTAATTGTTCGGCAAATTGGCTTGCCAATCTTGCCTTTCCGTTTCCATAAGGTCCACAAAATATCCTTAGGAGTGGTGTGGAGAACCAGATTATTTTTTTTTCTAGCAAAGAACATTAATGTCTACAGTTTCAGGGCCAAGCACATTTACAGTTCAGTTGCAATTGCTCCTGATATAGTTCTGTCGTACGGACAGAACAACATACTAGTTATGAGGGTCCATCGAATCCTGGTTTAAAACTTTCAATTGGATTCTCACTAAAATAGGAAAGGCTTCAATTGGATCTCATCGATACCGTACGCTAGTTAAAATAAAACCAACGGTATTCAAATAACATTTCACTACCCAATGTTGAGTGTGTGACTTTGACACCTTAGGAATTATCTAGAAATAGTCAAGTCTCTTTATTTGTTTAAGTTAAAAGTTAAAACCATTACTATATTATTATGTGAGTGGGTGGTTAGTATGTTGTCAATATGTTAGTGCCCTAGCTAATTACAAAAAAAAAATGACTTACTCGGTGATATGGAAAAATATAAAGAGAAAATAGAAATTGTATTAATCTCTCCAATTTGTCATTAGTTTTGTACATAAATGAGGGCTCTTTATTTATAGAGCCAAATACACTATTTTGGTGGCCCTGCTTTTTCGTAAATTGCTCCATGTTTTAAGGAGCTGATTCCTAATTTCTCGAGTAAGCTTTGACTTGACTTGCTTGAGAAGTCAAATGTCACGTGGTCCTCGTCGGGATCCTTGGATTGCTGTAGAGCTTCCTCGGGAATGCTGAGGGGAGTGTCCTCTGAGCTAGTACAGGCTGCCTCAGGTTGGCTTCCGGTTTGGGTCCTGGGACCATTGTGTAGCTTCCTCGGGAACCTTGAGTCTTGGGACCGTCTTGGAGCTTCCCGGGGAACACCTTAGTTAGTATGGGCTCCTCTGGTTGTCTGGTTTTATGGGCCATCACGTAGTCTGGATTATGGGCTCGAGGGTTTGTCGGGTCTAGTAATATTTTGGGTAATATCACTAGCCCCCTAAATGGTTGAATCTTAGTACAAGTTCAGGCATTTAAGTATTTATGGCCCTTTGGATGTCGTCATATTTAAGGAATACACTTTGAAGAATACTGCCTCGTTTAAAACCTTATCAGGAAAAACCCAATGGGATAAAAACCTGATGAGGAAAAAAGAGTGCAGTATTAGGAAGGTTTTGAGGGAGCAATGTATTCCTTCTTGTAAAATTTTCAAATGTTGGTGTTGGAAGCATCTTGATAAGCTCCGAAGTGACATGCTGAATAATGGGTTCTGACGCGGTATGCGGCTTTCCGAACTGAGGTATTTGTACTCTTTTCAGGTGCTTGGGTAGGTACCCTTTTTGTTTGTGAAGAGCCTCTTTAAGAGGTGGGCGGCCTTTCAGGTACCATTTGATTAGATGGCGTTAGAAGGAGGGCATCCATAAGGACATTGGTTCCTCTGAAAGGGTATTTGTGAAGACTCTTCATCATCCTTGATAGGATTCGAACTTCTCTTGCACCATTTGGAATCTGCGGGTAGCACTTCCTGCTTCCAGTCCCGTCATTTAGAGTGATTGTTTGGGGTTCCCAGCCTTGTATGAGTTTTGGTGTGGATTTTCTCAGAGGGTAGCAGTTTCCCTCTAAGCTTCCTGAGTGGTAGTCATTTGTTTGCACGTTGAGTGTGTGGTTTTGGGGAACTTGCCCCTTCACTGATTAAAGGGTATTATTGCACTTGTCATCATCACTGATGTGAAACCCAAGGTACACCCTAGAATATAGAGAAGTATTTACATGATGAGATCCGGATGTAGCTTGGCCTTCCGAGATGTTCGATTAGGTTGGATTGGGTATTCGGGAGAAAGTGGATAATGTTAATAGTGTTGGTGTGCATATTAGTATGGGTTTAGGCTCGGTAACATGTGCTGGTGTCGGATTGAGAGTAATGGTGAGCATAGGCTTGGCCTAGAGCACTCAAGTGGGTTCGTAGTGATCCGATGGCACGGTTGGCCTAGTTTGGTGTCCCGAGTGCTCGATTCATCTTATTGGTCAATAAATGGTGGGAAACATTAGGAATGTGATTATTTGGTGTAATAGATTCACTAGAGGCACGATTGGCCAAGGGGATTATCAGTTGGGTCGATTTGGTGCGAAATAGTGCACAATCGGGGCAATGGTGTGCCCGTCGGTGCACAGTTGGGCTCGATGAGGGTAAATACGTAACTGGCCAAACCAACCAATCAGAATGAGCCAAGTAGATCGGGAATAAGGTGCTGGAAGCCTTAGGTGTGCAAGCTAGCAGCTTGTGTGGCACAGGCCAATTGGCCACAATTAAGCACGAGGTGGCATTTTGTGCAAGTGGCACCTAGGTGTGTGTTGGTGGCAAGTGGGGTGATGAATCACCTAATTGAGCAGGCCTTAAGAGGTGAAACAAGCACCTCTCCCTCTCACTTATCAGACCAATTCGTCCTAAGCCTTGAGAGGGGAAAGAGAGAAGATAAAGGGTGAAAGAGAGAAAGAGGAGAGTGAGCCAAAGGGGGTTCTGCTCTCGGCCAGACAGACCCCTGGCCACTAAAATGAGGATTCCAGCAAAACTACTGGTTGGAATTGAGTAAAACCAAAGCCAAAAGTTAGATAACTTCCATCGCGTTAATCGAGCACCAGTTTGGTGGATTTGGGAGCTGAACTGAGAGAGTTATGCGCTCTCCAAATTCACTGATCTGCAGCAGACCTGCTGCAGGAACCTGAGTTGGTCTAGGAGCCATATCTGGAGTTAGAGAGCTTGTAAATGGGTGTTCTCGGTGGCTATGGAAAGATTAGAGGCAGGGCTACAACTTTGGTGTTGATGCTCGAGGTCGGTTCTGCCTGTAGTTGCTTGTTTAACCTCGGTGAAGTTTCTACTGGTGCAGGACAAATTCTACCCCAGTTACTGTAAGGGTGATTTGTGTGATTCAATTGTGTGTTTCTTGTTATGGTTGGTTGAGTTATATTTTGATGTATAATTATGTGTGTTACAGGGCAGTATGAACCCTAGATTCCCAAGGGTTTTAAATTGAACCATTGGTTGGCCTTGATGTGCCTAATGGTTTGGTAAGTTTGGTTGCATACTTGTGTGATGGCTGTGATGCTTATTCGCTTGGTGGATGATCCAATTTCCTATTGAGATGGCACCTATGGTGCAATTGAGATGTTGAGATGTTCATGATATGCCTTGATTTGAGATGAGTCCGATATTCGGGCTGTGCATTCCATGCATTCCATTTGCATCATGACATATACATGAGATGGTATTGAGATGGGCCTTGCAGTGCTCCTAGGCTGCTTGGTCGATTGAGATGGTGGTGGTGTTGTGCTTGGCGCCGTGTATGGTTCTGGTAGCCAATCGGTTAAGCCACGTACGTGGGGCTGTGAGCTAAGAAGTAACACCTGTTGCCAAGGCTACCAAACCTGCAGGTAGGCTAGGTACAACCCCACGACAGCTTACCCGTGGGCTAATCACGGTGACTTGAGATGTTGGTTGTTGGATATGTTCTGCCGCTGGTTGTGTCTTTGCTAATGCCTTGTATGTCACTTGCTTATTGAGTTTTATACTCACCCCCCATTTCCTCCCCTTGTCTTACAGGTGCGAGTTTGAGAGTACGGGAAGTAGGTCGATGGGTACAGCCGAGTCGGTCTCCTTTAATTACTTTACTGTATTATTTTATATATGGAGATTATATCCTTGTACAGTAAGAAGTAGTGCCCCTCATAGCAATGGTTTATGACATTAGGGGATTTGTCTTTATTAATTGGTTTTGATACATTTTATTGTCTTTTGTTGCCTTTGCGTTTGTCGGTTGTTGCTTCCTTTTACGCTGCGCATTTCTTGGTTGGTAACCCGCCGAGCAGAGGCAACGGGATTTTGGTTGAGGTGGAGAAAGGCCTTTGGGTGTCTTGTGGCACATGGTGGGTGCGCAAGGTACCTGGCCGGTCGCGCTTAGCGGGGGCGTGAGAGAATTGGTAGCGGAGCATTTTTATTTATGATGTGTTTGATGTCTTGTATTTTGCAAAATATGTGATGGTTTGGGGTAGTAGAGCATGTGTTTTCTGAAAGTGTGTGTCGTATCATTTTCAAGCGTAATAGTTGTGGTAAAGGAACTTGTTTTTTTTTGTAAAAGGTTAAGTGTACCGTGGTAAGAAGCGATAGATAGTTGAGAAAACTAGAATCCATAAGATTGTGGTTGAGTTGTGAAACGGATTATAATGAGATGTGACCATGAGAGAGTATGTGAAGGCCCTCTCCCCGAGGGACCCACCATATTCAGGTATTGTTACATCACATCCCTCAGCCCACACCTTTTCAAGGTTTAATCCTTTACCATGCTGCAGCACTAGGGATTCGAACTCGGGACGTGATGCTTTTTATCCCCCTCAAAGAGAGCACCTTGGTGAAGGTGCTCTCTTTGAGGGGGATAAAAAGCATCACGTCCCGAGTTCGAATCCCTAGTGCTGCAGCATGGTAAAGGATTAAACCTTGAAAAGGTGTGGGCTGAGGGATGTGATGTAACAATACCTGAATATGGTGGGTCCCTCAGGGAGAGGGCCTTCACAGAGTATTGGATGTATATAGACAAAATGAACATGTCATTTGAGGTTTCTAAGTGAGGAGTTGAGGTTGAATTTGAGAATGAATTTTGAGGTAAACAAGTTGGAGATATATTGGATTGAGATATAATGGATGAAGTAAAGAAAAGAGAACAGTATATGAGAGTGTTTAGGAAGATGATTGAAAGTTACATGAAAGGATTGATATTGTCTTTGAGGTTATAGTGACATCTGAATTTCGTGGACGAAAGTCCTTGAAGGAGGGGATGATGTGATACCCCAAGTACACCCTAGAATATAGAGAAGTATTTACATGATGCGATCCGGATGTAGCTTGGCCTTCCGAGATGTTCGAGTAGGCTGGATTGGGTATTCGGGAGAAAGTGGATAATGTTAATAGTGTTGGTGTGCATATTAGTATGGGTTTAGGCTCGGTAACATGTGCTGGTGTCGGATTGAGAGTAATGGTGAGCATAGGCTTGGCCTAGAGCACTCAAGTGGGTTCATAGTGATCCGATGGCACGGTTGGCCTAGTTTGGTGTCCCGAGTGCTCGATTCATCTTATTGGTCAATAAATGGTGGGAAACATTAGGAATGTGATTATTTGGTGTAATAGATTCACTAGAGGCACGATTGGCCAAGGGGATTATCAGTTGGGTCGATTTGGTGCAAAATAGTGCACAATCGGGGCAATGGCGTGCCCGTCGGTGCACAATTGGGCTCGATGAGGGTAAATACGTAACTGGCCAAACCAACCAATCAGAATGAGCCAAGTAGATTGAGAATAAGGTGCTGGAAGCCTTAGGTGTGCAAGCTAGCAGCTTGTGTGGCACAGGCCAATTGGCCACAATTAAGCACGAGGTGGCATTTGGTGCAAGTGGCACCTAGGTGTGTGTTGGTGGCAAGTGGGGTGTTGAATCACCTAATTGAGCAGGCCTTAAGAGGTGAAACAAGCACCTCTCCCTCTCACTTATCATACCAATTCGTCCTGAGCCTTGAGAGGGGAAAGAGAGAAGATAAAGGGTGAAAGAGAGAAAGAGGAGAGTGAGCCAAAGGGGGTTCTGCTCTCGGCCAGACAGACCCCTGGCCACTAAAATAAGGATTCCAGCCAAACTACTGATTGGAATTGAGTGAAACAAAGCAAAAAGTTAGATAACTTCCATAGAGTTAATTAGGCACTAGTTTGGTGGATTTGGCAGCAGAACAGAGAGAGTTATGCGCTCTCCAAATTCACTGTTCTACAGCAGACCTACTGCAAGAACCCGAGTTGGTCTAGGAGCCATATCTGGAGTTAGAGAGCTTGGAATTGGGTGTTCTTGGTTGCTATGGAAAGATAAGAGGCAGGGCTAGAACTTTGATGTTGATGCTCGAGGTCGTTTCTGCCTGTAGTGGCGTGTTTAACCTCGGTGAAGTTTCTGCTGGTGCAAGGCAGATTCTACCCTAGTTACTGTAAGGGTGATTTGTGTGATTCAATTGTGTGTTTCTTGTTATGGTTGGTTGAGTTATATTTTGATGTATAAGTATGTTACAGGGCAGTAAGAACCCTAGATTCCCAAGGGTTTTAAATTGAACCATTGGTTGGCCTTGATGTGCCTAATGGTTTGGTAAGTTTGGTTGCATACTTATGTGATGGCTGTGATGCTTATTGGCTTAGTGGATGATCCAATTTCCTATTGAGATGGCACCTATGGTGCAATTGAGATGTTGAGATGTTCATGATATGCCTTGGCTTGAGATGAGTCCGATATTCGGGCTGTGCATTCCATGCATTCCGTTTGCATCATGACATATACATGAGATGGTATTGAGATGGGCCTTGCAGTGCTCCTAGGCTGCTTGGTCGACTGAGATGGTGGTGGTGTTGTGCTTGGCGCCGTGTATGGTTCTAGTAGCCAATCACTTAAGCCTCGTACGTGGGGCTGTGAGCTAAGAAGTAACACCTGTTGGTAAGGCTACCAAACCTGCAGGTAGGCTAGGTTCAACCCCACAACAGCTTACCCGTGGGCTGATCACGGTGACTTGAGATGTTGGTTGTTGGATATGTTCTGCCGCTGGTTGTGTCTTTGCTAATACCTTGTATGTCACTTGCTTATTGAGTTTTATACTCACCCCCCATTTCCTCCCCTTGTCTTACAGGTGCGAGTTTGAGAGTACGGGAAGTAGGTCGATGGGTATAGCCGAGTCGGTCTCCTTTAATTACTTTACTGTATTATTTTATAGATGGAGATTATGTCCTCGTATAGTAAGAAGTAGTGCCCCTCATAGCAATGGTTTATGACATTAGGGGATTTGTCTTTATTAATTGGTTTTGATACATTTTATTGTCTTTTGTTGCCTTTGCGTTTGTCGGTTGTTGCTTCCTTTTATGCTGCGCATTTCTTGGTTGGTAACCCGCCGAGCAGAGGCAACGAGATTTTGGTTGAGGTGGAGAAAGGCCTTTGGGTGTCTTGTGGCACATGGTGGGTGCGCAAGGTACCTGGCCGGTCGCGCTTAGCAGGGGCGTGACAATTGAGCACCCTTTGGCTTTCATTATGAGCCTCCTTAGAGTCTCGGTTCAGAACCACTCTACGAGTGATCTTCGTTGGGCACCTCCTGGCCTTCGGTTTGGGACCTCCATGAGGTCTCTTTATTAGCACCACTTTGTAGTTTATCTTCGTTGGGCACCTCCTGGCCTTCATTTTGGGACCTCCGCAGGGTCTTTTATTTCGAACCGCAATGGAATATCTTCGTCGGGCACCTCCTGGCCTTCGTTTTGGGACCTTTGAACGGTCTTTGTCAGGAACCACTCCACGGGTTATCTACATTGGGCATCTCTAGGCCTTCATTTTGGGACCTCCATGAGGTCTTCGTTGGGAACCACTCCACAGGTTATCGACATTGGGCACCTCTAGGCCTTCATTTTGGGACTTCTATGAGGTCTTTGTTGGGAACCACTCCACGGGTTATCTACATTGGGCACCTCTAGGCCTTCATTTTGGGACCTCCATGAGGTCTTTGTTGGGAACCACTCCACGGGTTATCTACAATGGGCACCTCTAGGCCTTCATTTTGGGACCTCCATGAGGTCTTTGTTGGGAACTACTCCACGGGTTATCCACATTGGGCACCTCCAGGCTTTCATTTTGGGACCTCCATGAGGTCTCTGTTGGGAACCACTCTACGGGTTATCTACATTTGGCACCTCCTCGCCTTGGTTGTAGAACCTCAATGAGTTCTTTGTTTTGAACCAGTCTATGGGTTGTCTACATTGGCGCTAGAAGGAGGGCCTTTGTAATATCTCCATTTTCTGAAAGGGAGCTTTGGCATTAGGGGCCTTATTAGGAAAAAGGTGACCTTTGGTGCTACTTTGTCAGCCTCTGGAATGGCTTTTAGGCATTTGGAACCCCGTTCAACGAAGGGTAGCCCTGGATGCAATATAGGTAACCTTGTGGACGGCACACACTGGCCTTGTAGGTTTAATTTGCCTTGCATCCATTGGGGCGTTTGTAGCCTTTGAGAGCCATCTTGGGACGTCATCCTGGTTTTCATCTTTTAGTAAGTTTATGGAGGCTTCCCCTCTCTTAGGTAAGCTTGCAGATTAGCTTAAGTTCAAGGACACCAATCTGTGCGTTAGCATTCCCAGGGCCTTTCGCATTTTGTGGAACGACTATGGGCCTTTGCGTTCTATGGCTCCAATGGGGCTGTTTGTAACAAATGGTATTTGTTCTTAAGCTTCATCCTTGGACTTCCCTTTGAGGGTAGCTCACCATTCCTCACTTTTAGATCTTCCAGGTTATTATCAGGCAGCCTTTGATGGTACACATATGTTGGGTAGTCGTCATATTAATTTTGACATCGTTCAGCCACGAGTGACATGCATGATAGAATTTGATCTTCCCTTCCAAGAGTTTGATGGTTTGGATTTTAATTTTTTCGGGAAGCTCTCCTGCTTCCAGCCCCCAGCGTTGAGGGTGAGTGCATCCTTAGCTTCGGATTCTACAAATGATCCTTCATTGTGGCATAGATTTTCTCAGAGAACAACTACCTATTTTATGCTAGAGCCTCATGGGACATATATGGCTATCACGGAAGCTTCCTGGAACCTGATCGTCTCAATAGGATCCTCAAGTGTTCCATCCACCATTTCAACAGGGGTACCTTCAGTAGCCTGTTGAGGGATGGGTACCTTTTGGATGCTGTAGCCCATTGAAAGATGGCTTATGCATTTGTTACACCTTGTGGGTGTTTTGGAGGGAGTTCCCTTTGTAAGGGGTACCTTTTGTGATACTGTAGCCCATTATGAGAAGGGCTTAGGCGTGTGTTACACCTCATCGGTTTCTTAAACAGATTTTACGCCTCATGGGCGGCTTTTCTCGCACCTCACGGGTGACATAAACAAATTTTGAGCCTCATGGGCGGATTTTTGCACCTCGTGGGCGACTTTTTTGCACCGCGTGGGTGACTTTTTGCACCTCGTGGGCGACTTTTTTGCACCGCGTGGGCGACTTATTTGCACCTCATGGGCGGCTTTTTGCACCTCGTGGGCGACTTTTTGCACCTCGTGGGCGACTTTTTTTGCACCTCGTGGGTGACTTTTTGCACCTCGTGGGCGGCTTTTTGCACCTCGTGGGTGTCTTAGAGGGAGTTCCCTTCGTGAGGGGTACCTTTTGGAATGCTGTAGCCCATTAAGAGATGGCTTATGCATTTTTTGCCATGGGCGTCTTAGAGGGTCTGGATTTGGTAATCCCTATTAAGGACAGCCCTTCAGCATTCACCCCTACGTTCTGGAATCATCCTGGGGGCAGCCTTTAAGGCTGATTTGGTGTCAATAGGCAAGTCTCAGCGAAACTCGAGAGAGTGTATCGGATTTCCTTGACATCTCCGTCGTGCTTGCTAGCCTCTTTTGGAGGTCTTTGGATTTGGATCTCACTCGTCATTGTGTTTGGTTCCATCGAGACTCTAATTTTGTTGTATCTTCGTAAGTGGCTGCCATCTCGGCGAATGCACTCAAGTGCCTCTCCGTGAGTTGGGCATTACAGGTTTGGGGAGCCAGAAAGGAAACTTAGGAAACTTCCTCTCCCTGCCCTTTTTGTGACATATCTGTCTTGGCATTTTTATCTTTTATTTGTAATATTTTTGTGGAACTGTCAGACATAGTCCCTGGGCAATTCTCCTTCGCCATGTTGGGTATCAAGGAGGTATTGATGTCCTTTTTTAGGGAAGCACAAGTTGGGAACCTCTGTGCAAGCATCCCTGCCAGGTTCATGAGAGAAGATAGGGGGTCCACACGGGAGCTTGTCCTATCAGCTTTGTGTATTTTCATAGAAGATGAGTACCATCTCTGTAAACAATCATACTTCTCAGGTAGTTTACAACCGTTGTATGGTTGGGATGTGAACAACATACTGGATGGGATTCGAACTCCTCTCATGTGTGTCAAATACATGATATGGAATTTCTTCGGGAAGCTCTTCAGCTTCCTGCTCCAAGTCAAGGGTGAGAGCATCCCTAACTTCAGGATCCTACAAGGGAGACTTGGTCGAGCTTCCGCAATGTGTATGAGAATGCTTCAGGTACCGCTTCAAGGTTCCTTCATAGGTTCCGCTTCAAGGTGTACCTCGAGGTACCAGCTTTTTTGCAAAGAGTCACTCTAAAGAGTACAAATTTGTCCCGATCTTTGGCTCCTCCTCAAGGGCATTTGAAAAGATTAATCCTTAAACCTGGTAACTTATACGAGGTATCACAAATGTTTTGTCAAAAGCATCATTAGAAGTACTGTATATGAGAGTTATCGAGTAATCTCTTTGCATAATGACTACACATATCGGCAAATAGTCAAGTGATATAATCACAATAATTATAATCAATTGCCATGATTTTCATATAAACTTTACGTCGTATGCATGACGAAAATGGGAAGGAACCATTTGGACAACCCTCATGACATTTTTCGATGGCCAAATTAGCATCATGTTAGCTTATCAAACAACATTTGCGGGTAATATGTTTATCAAGTAATACCAAATAATCATGGTATGATTACGCATCCTATGATGCATAATTATTATGTAATTGAACATATTACAACGAATGTCACAAAATACTGCATTTGTCTTGATGCCGTAGTGAACTTGCACTTCCTCAACGTATAAGGTAACAAAACAATATATCAAGGCAATGTTCACAATAATAAATTTAGTACTACTCACGATTAAATCATGCAGATATGCATTACCAAGTGTATTCTAGCACACATTAAGGAGGCATAAATAGAGCTTAGCAAAGCCACAACAAATAAAGCCAAAAGTCATGATGTCAAGTATGGAAATACTGTAACGAGATTAGCAATACTATATTCAAGAGTAATTGGATGTATTCAAGAGTAATTGGTTGGTTTCATTTATCCAACCATGCAATTGCCAATGAGAACATGAGGAACATAGAGTAACTAAGCAATAATGACAATAATTATATCATGATTCTTATGTTACATGCCCAAAGTAAAATGGGAACCATTTCAGGATGTTTCTATGGCCGAATTAATGCCATATATTTCTGTCGGTAATTAATGCCATATGTACACATGGAGTATTTAGTTCTAAATAATCACATGAGGTACAATAAAATAACATATGAAATGAATGAATACTCAAGACTATCCATTATACTTGATATGATATGACGATGCGAGATTTGACGTTCGCAAATAATTAAGTGATCAATTGTCATAACTTTCATACAAGCTTTATGTTAGCATCATATGAAAGGGAGATAGGAATTAGTATCATATGTTGAAAGTGAGCACTATAACTACGTGGCATATGACAGTAGACAAGCATGAATGAGTAAATGACATCAATTATTATAAGAGACTATTATCTTTTATTTTTGTCAAGAAAGCTAACAATATCATTCAAGTAGTGGAGCCCGGGTACGGAAATATTATGTGGTTTATAGATATGCACAGAACTTTAAGGCATAGGCAAATCTTTGCTCCTAGGCCTCTTTTATTTGGGCATAGCAATTATGCTTGTGTACTTGTCAAATGTAAGGAAATAGATGGCTTCATGAATTACGATGAACCCTTAATCTCTATGCCGTATGCATAGTATATAAAAATAAGGAAGCATGTAAGCATTTTCCATGGCCTTTTGGTGGGCGAGTTAATGCCATATGCAATAACAAAGTATACAATCATGAAGTATTTGATCCAAAATAATCACGTGAAATGTAATAAAGCAGCATATGAAAAATGAATGGACAGTGTCAATTATTTTTGTGAGACTATTGACTGTACTGTGACATAGGCTATGCATTTTAAGCAATATTTGTAATATAAAGCATGTATACATGCAATATATAGCATTGGGTTATAGACAAGCCTGGCCATTGCATTTTTGAGCTTGGGCCATTGACTGGCTGAGTTATTGATTTGGGCCCGTGGGTTGATTGTTGGATCAACAATGGTTTGGGTCGCTGAATAGTTGGCCCTCCAATTTCTTTTCTTTGAGTACTCATCTGTTCATTTGTTTCTCTCTTCACGCGGTTTGTATCAACTCGTGTATGTGCTTTACACGTTTTGCTCCTTTACGAAATGTGACTCCGCCACTGCTTCAAGCTCAGGCGAGGCGACAAGCGAGTAACGATGCCCGATGGCGGCGGTTTAGCAAGCAACGGCTCTCGCTGGCCACAGCAGGCTTGGTGCTGGGCGCGGCGGTGATGGTGACGTTCCTCAGTAGCTTCGTTTTCCGTGCAAGGACTGAGGATGGGTCGCTGGCACTTGCAGGTTGAGGTTCTGCTTGGTTTTCCTTCGACGGCGGCAACGAAGCCCAGATCCTATTGGATCTCGTCCAATCCGGCCAGATCCACTTGGTGTGGAGGTAGTGGCATGCAATGGCGGTGTTAGCCGAGCTTGACGACTCGGTGTCTAGGTGTGGTTCTCGGGTCCCAGCAGTTATGGGTCCTTAGTTCGAGAGACGGAGTCACCATCACTCCTCTCACCGGCGTCGACTATTCTACCGACAGCCACATACGGTGACGACTCCTTTGTTCCTGCATCGGACGTGCAGTGAAGATGTGTGCTCAGATCTTGCCGGATCCGACGCCATGTGGCCCTCTTGGCCGCGGATCCTTTTTTCTTCGCGTCAGCTGAAGCTTCAGGCGACGTCGACGTTTGTGAAGCTCACAAACTTGGTGTCGGGTATCTCTCCACGAGGTTGGGCATCCATTGGGTTCTTTTGTTCCGACGACTCTGCAACACTCAGTGGCAGCTTGGCCATTGGAGCCGACAGAGGCTTGGAAATTTTCTACTCTCTTTCTCCGGCGATGCTTGAGCGGTGAGGTCTTATCTTGGGTCACCGGTCTTTCTTTTTGAAGTTGCATTTCCTTTCTTCCATTGTGTTGAGTATTGCAAATTTCACTGAATCTAGGTCTGTTTCCTGGCAACTTCCTCGTGCAGATCGCGTGAGCCTGGTGCTTGCAGCAGCAAATGAGGTATGCAAGGCGTTTGGATTCGACTCTTCTCGGTCAAATTCCGGTGGCTTCCACCTCAGGTCACTAGTCTGCTTTTAATTTTTTCTTGCTGTTGGTTGGTTTCGATATTGGCCAAATCCCAACAGCTCCCATCCACTTTGTTTGCTTGTTGTTGTTGAGCACACGGGTCTGGATTGTATGGACTACACAGATCCGGTCGTTTTCATGCTTGATTTTTTGTCGTTGATGAACTCAATTTGTTGATAAAATCGAAGATGTTGATGCGTGCTTTTTCATCGATGGATTGTTGAATTCGGTTTGATGTTTTCTACATGACTCTACATGCCTTGATTGTATCGTTCCTCTTTAAGATGAGCTTTGTTGATGCTCGGTTGATGCTTGATTTGTTGATAGTTGGTGGTTGATCATCAATGTCAGCATCTGCATCTGGATCTCCATAATAGATCAACCAATGTCTGCATCTACATCTGCATCTCCATAAAAAAGATCTCGTGGGGAACCTCTTGGGCTCCCACTGTGGTCGCCAACTGATATGGAAAAATATAGAGAGAAAATGGAAATTGTATTAATCTTTCCAATTTGCCATTAGTTTTGTACATAAATGAGGGCTCTCTATTTATAGAGCCAAATACATTGTTTTGGTGGCCCTGCTTTTCTGTGAATTGCTCCACGTTTTAAGGAGCTGATTCCTAACTTCTTGAGTAAGTCTTGACTTGACTTGCTTGAGAAGTCAAATGTCACGTGGTTCCCGTCGGGATCCTTGGGTTGCCGTAGAGCTTCCTCGAGGATGCCGAGGAGAGTGTCCTTTGAGCTAGTACAGGCTGCCTCAGGTTGGCTTCCGGTTTGGGTCCTAGGACCATTGTGTAGCTTCCTCGGGAACATTGAGTCTTGGGACCGTCTTGGAACTTCCCGGGGAACACCTTGGTTAGTATGGGCTCCTCTGGTTGTCTGGTTTTATGGGCCATCACGTAGCCCGGATTATGGGCTCGAGGGTTTGTCGGGTCCAGTTATATTTTGGGCCGTATCACTGGGTCATATTAAAGTATTAGAGTTTATACTTATAAATATGTAATTTCTTAAACTGAATAATATAGATTTAATCCCACTTGTGGATTTGATCCCATATATGAATTCCATCCCAATAGTTCATCTCATTTCTCCACCGCATATGTTCTTAAGGGACCCTAAGATTCTTAAAACCATGAGCGGTGAAAATAAAGATACACTTACAAGTAGAAGATTTTGAGAAGTCATTGAAGAAGGATTTGTGCCAGAGTTGCCAGCAATCCAACTGTGGCACAAACAAAGTCTCACAAGGAGAACAAGACAAAGATGTACAAGGCAAATATCTGCCTTAATTACATTCTGGAATTTGTGTTCATTAAGTGTGTGTCATTTTAAGACAACCAAAGAGAACTGGGATCATGCAAATATTATGGAGATGACAAAACCAAGTGTGATCACCCAAATTTGACCCACAAATATTTTACTAAAACTAGATTCCGAATATGCTTAAACTTGAGGTTAATGAGATGATTTGATTTTGAGTTAAGGCATGATAAGAATTTAATTTAGTAGAATTGATGTATTTTGGTAATCTAAATCTTTGTGGATTTAAACCTTAGGATTAACTAGATGATTTAATCTTAGGGAAAAACATATAATAAGGTTTATTTACATTAAAATACATTTCATTTTATTGGTGTTGGGCTCTTTTAGTTGTCTTTAACCCAATTATATTGAGATGACTTATTTTTGGGTTAGGAATGGGTTTAAGGGTCCAAGTAAATGAATTCTTCGGAGTTCATCCAGCCCATTAACACATTTCTTGCAGGCTAATTTTAGCTCTGATTTTCGTAGAACATTATTTATGTAGAAATGTTGTTTTTGGTATGATTTAGTATGAAATGGTTGTTAATGTGTAATTAATCTGTTATGAAATGATCTAGGGGAGTGATAATCAAGTAATTGAGTGATTCTGGGTTGATTGGGGGTTGATTACGCAGTAGGATCAAATCAGAGCGGAATTAGGGGGATTGGGGGTCGAAAAATAAAGAACGGGTGACATGCGGGGTGACCAGCGGTCCTCTCGCGACGACCGCCAGGTGCTGGCGGTCCTCCCCATATGACTGCCAACACTGGTGGCCATCTAGCGGATGACTGCCGGCAGCGGCGGTCATGGGTGCCCAAAATCCCCGATGTCCTCCGATTTTGTTTCTAATTCGATCCTATGTGGTTTTGGACCAGATTTTCGGGCATAATCTCCAGCATTAAGCAGGTCCGTGCCCCTAGACTTCCCAGAACACTATAAATAGGACCCCTCACACACATTTCAAAGGACACACAATTTTTCTCACATACACACCCATAAGCTCTTGTTGCTTGGAGAAACTCTGCCTCTCCAAGCTCAGAAATATATTTAGGTAGAAATTCTGGAGAAGTTTCGTGAGGAGCGTCAGCAGTAGTCTAGCAAGGGAGAATCAAGAAGAGGATCAACCATAGTGCTAAGGAGTGGCAAGAAGGTGGGTGAAGAACAGAACCCATTGCAGGGAGCTAGAGGAGGGCTACAAGAGGTAACACTAAACTCTTTTGATTGATTCTTTGCTGATTATATGCTGATGCTTTTGATGATGTAAGTGGCCGATTAATGCTATGTTTAGAACTACGTGGCTTTGACCCCGGTCACTCGGGTACATATGTAGCTCGATTTTACAACGGGATGCAAGCCAAATCTTCTTCTTATCCCCTTCTCTTTGTTTTCCACACATGCACACCTGCACAAGGCATATTTGTATTCATCAATTGCACAAAGTCTCGACCCACGAATGGGTGCCTAACACCTTCCCATTCGTGACGAATCTCCGATCCCATGTCTTTGGTTCGCCATGACCATGTAGCCTAAAGGAGTCATCTGAAGGTTTTTCCCAAATTTTGCCCTTAATAAAATTTGGGTGGCGCCTCCATTGACATGGGATTGACCCGAAGAAGAAGGTGCAAGGAAATATGTCACGCCCCCGCCTAAGCATGACCGACCAGGCACCATGCGCACCTAGGTAACACATTTCCAACACTAACCAACCTTTATCAACCGATTATATAGGTCGAGTACTCGGTAACTCTAAACAGGCCAACCGTGCCATCGGGTCACCGCGAACCCATTTGTGCACACTAGGCCAAGCCTAAGTGCTCTATTATCCTTATTCCGACACTCGCACATGTTACCGAGCTTAGACCCATACCAACATAACCTACACGAGCATCCTCAAAGGACGAGTAACACCCGACTCCATTCACTTAAGTATCCCTCTAGGCACCTAGGTGTACCTGGGGTATCACATCATCCCCTCCTTCAAAACTTTCGTCCGCGAAATTCAGATGTTACTGTATCCTTACAGATAACATTAACCCGTTTGTGTAACTCTCAATCATCTTCCCGAATATGCTCATGTGTTATCCCATTATTCCTCATTACTTCCAATATATCTATTCTTGCTACTCAGCTCTTAACTCTTTCCATTGTATCTCCAATCCATTTACCTCGAAATTCTTTCTCGAGTTCAACCTCAACTCCTTAATGTCTCCCAAGCTTGATACTTATAATGTACGATCCTCATACATCCTTATGATCATAGCTCACATTAACCCGTTTCACAAATCTTGACGATTCAATTGGAATTTTATAGATTCTAGTTCTATCGACTACCTAGCATTTCCTGCCACGGTACAGATGGATAGGCTAAATAGTACTTGCATATTTCTTTCAAAACATTATAAATTATGGCCACATAGTAAAAGTAAATAAAATAGTGCAATGTACTGCTAACCTTCCATATCTAATCATACAAGCTCCTCCCATAACTCTTCAACACGATATATAGCTCATTAAGCTACCATAATCCATCTGCTCATTCTCTCATCACTAATACCTCCTTTCTCTTGTTCACCCCATAATGGTGCACTACCTGCACTCAACCATGCCAATTGGCCGTTAAGGCCAATTATCCCTTCTTGCCACAAAATCTGCTACCCGCACGCTGCTACACCAATCGACCAACAAAGCCAACTGTCCCAGCCAAACCTCAAAATTCTCTACTCGTATACTAGTATGCATAATCGAGCTCTAGTCCACCAAGCGAGTCTATTGCCCTAACTGGGTCAGAATTCCCCTTGTACTTGGCAAATCTTGATAGGCTATGGCCATATGAACACCAATTGCACTAATTGGCGCACCAATTGCCTTAGCAGTGCACCAATTGGGCATCAACAGCGCTGCAGCGTGCCAACTGTGCATCAACAGCACTATAGCATGCCAATTGCGCACCAACAGCACTGCTGCATGCCAATAGCATCCCAAATAAGCGAATCACGCTTCCGCAGCGCCACTCCGCTTATACCTCACAAAAAGATGTAGTACTGCACACACATCTCAAAGTAACCCAAACCAACTCAAATACCCTCACCTGTGGTATTTGTCCAGACCATTCATAAACCTTTCCTTCTTATGTTACTACTTGTAACACTTAAAATTCCAACACAAACATCATGCATCCTTTATTGCAAGTTGTAAACCAAAACTCTACAATCTCAACCATTTCCCTCATACCTTGCTCACCCTTAGGTTCTGCAACATTATCCATTATGCTTTAAACATTTCCAAATCCACAACATCATTGCTTACTTCCTTTAGTACCACATTCTCAACCATTTCATGCCCAAAGAACATGTCCATGAATTTTCCGATCTGCATATCAAGAAAACACAAAAATAGAACAACATATAAAACACAAACAAAATATATAAGACATAAATCTCTCACCAAACCCCCAACCTCCAACTCGATGGGTACTAGCCAAGACTCAACAGCCTATGCCCCTTAGCAAAATTTTATAACTATGCTCCGCTACCATGTCTGTCACGCCCCCGACTAAGCATGACTGGCCAGGCACCATGCGCACTTAGGTAACACATTTCCAACACTAACCAACCTTTATGAACCGATTATATAGGTCGAGTACTCGGTAACCCTAAACAGGCCAACCATGCCATCGGGTCACCGCGAACCCATTTGTGCACCCTAGGCCAAGCCTATGTGCTCCGTTATCTTTAATCCGACACTCGCACATGTTACCGAGCTTAGACCCATACCAACATAACCTACACGAGCATCCTCAAAGGACGAGTAACACCCGACTCCATTCACTTAAGTATCCCTCTAGGCACCTAGGTGTACCTGGGGTATCACAAAATAGGTGAATAGGCCCAAATGATTTTGGGTCAGGTATTCATAGTTGGAAACTCTGTCTCCTCGGAAAGTGCAAAAGAATTCCCACAACCCGACAAGCCTGTCTTTTCTCACATGTTCAAGAATGAGATGGCGGGCATTAGTCCCGGCATGATTTCACTGCCTATCCTTCAAATTCTATGTAGATATACCAAAAGAGGACAATAGTCATGCCAACCGAGGTTCACTAAGATCAAACCTAAACCACATACATCAAAACATGCATCATGGGGATGGGATTACACATTTATATCATACATTCCAACATCATAGTACAGTTTTATTTACGGATCAAAACACAAGAAAATCACAAAGATCCGCACCGGCGAAGTTCAAACACATCATGCATCACATAAATTCAAATTCAAGGGGCATAGGGGCATAAACTCGAAGTTCATTCAAAATAAAAATTCAAAGAGTTTTTGGTTTAGAAATCACTTACTTGGACCTTGTGGAGTTGAGTGGAGATGTGTCTGCTAGGAGATTTAAAAAATAAACTTGGCCTCTGGGTCGAATTTTGGGTGGTATTTCCTCATAGTTTCTTCCCGCGATTCGGAAAGATTTGAAGATGATGATGCCATGGATGAGGGGTAGATGAGTTTGGGGAGGATTCCAGAGTGTTTCGAGGGTAGAAGGAGAAGAAAAAATCGGGAGGAATTTGGGGTTTGGGGGTGTTTTGAGTGGAATAAAAGAAGAGAGAGGGAAAAAGGGGGTTTTTAAACCCGCTAGTGGACCGGCGGTCATAGCGGGTAGACCGCCCAGCCTCGGTGGTCATCCTCTCATGACCGCCAGGCTGGGGTGGGCTTCACTGCATAACCGCCGCCACCTGTGTTAAACCCCTCTTCAATTTTTGCGAGCCCCGCGCCCCGGAACGGCCTTTCCTCCAAGATAAAACTCTGTATGCATATTTTTGAGTCCCAAACAATGAGATACATTGCTTGAATTGAATAAATCATTTATGATATCCGTTGTCCTGATTCTTCGGAAAATCCGGGATTAAGGGCACAGTCCCCATTCGTTTTGATAAATTTGTACTAAGGGCACACTAAATTCCAACTCCCCAATCATGGCAAGATACTAGGGGCATCACACCCCACTTTTGATTTGTATGTCTTGAGGGGCACAACCCACGTGTCATGACCTTAAAATCTGGTAAATAGGGGCAGGAGATCCAAACTACCTAGTTGTAAGACAATTCAACCATGAGAGAACCTATGAGGCAATGAGGGAACTAGGGATATTGATATGACCCAAAAACACGTGAACCAAGAATGGAGCCAATCCTAAAGCTGGAGCCCAGTACCTATAAACCGAGAGATGGGGGGGTCCAGACGAGAGAAAAACCTTGAAAGAACCTAGCCAGAGAGATGAGAGAGTCTAGTCAAAAGCTAAAAGCCCAGTTTTTGCAGAATCCGTGAGATGAGTGAACAGACAAAAAAGAGAACAGGAGATACCCAGAGTTGAGACAACCGAGCCATGTAAGAAAAGTTGAGGACCCGATCCTTGTAACCTAGAGAGGAGTGAACCCGAACCTAAAGCCGGGATCCAGTTCCTGCATTTCGAGAGATGAGACAGACTAGATTTGGTAAAAAACCAGGAGCCGAGTTCAAAAAAATCGAACATGAGAGAAATTAGAAGAGAGTAGACTCAAACATGAGAGAGCCTAGACATGAGAGATCCAGACATAAGGAAAGCTAGTTGAAAGCCAAAGACCTAGCCCTTGCAAACCATGAGATGAAGAAACCAGCCAAAGCCAGCTATCCAGTCATCCAGTTATGAGAGGACCCAACAAAAACAGATGAGAGAGAAGCGAGAGAGGAGTCCAGGCATGAGGGATCTAGACCTTGAGAGAACCCAAACATGATAAAATTAGGAGAGAACCAAAAGCCGAGACCTAGCTTCCGCAGACCATGAGATGATGGAAACCAGAACTGAGAGAGCCCAAAGCCGGGACGTAGCTCCCGCAGACCATGAGAGAAAGGAAACCAGACATGAAGGAACCCATATAAGAGAAAACCATGAGGGGAGTGAGACAAACCAGACATGAGGGAACCTAGATGAGGGAAAACCGTGAGGGAGTCCAGATGCGAGGGGATCCAGATTAGGATGAACCGTGAGTAGAGCAAGGCAAACCAAAGATGAGGGTATCTAGATATGAGAGAAACCAGATATGAGGGATCCAGACATGAGAAAAACCAGTAAGCCAACAGTCCAACCCTTGCAAACCCAAGATGAGCAGACCTTGAGACATACAAGTCAGAAGCTAGGAACCTAATTCTCGCAATGGGGAAACCAGACAAAAGCCGTATGCCCAATACCCGCAAAACCAAAGCCAGGAATTCATTTCTCGCAAATTATAGGATGAGGAAACCAGACAAAAGCCGAGGACCCGGTCCTCGCAAACCTCAGGATGAGATGATTCCGAAAGACCAAGCATTGAATATCTAGTTGACAAAGAGAGATGATTCTTTGTCAAAGACCCAATAGATCCCGATAGATGAGATGATTCTATCGCCTCCGGATGAGATGATTCCTGCAAACCATAGACTTGGGTGAGATGATTCCCAAGTCGAAACCTAGTTGACAAGGATGAGATGATTCCTTGTCAACAACCCGATAGATGAGATGATTCTATCACTTTGGGATGAAATGATTCCCGAAAATCTGGGATGAGATGATTCCCAGAAATCGAGGGCCAGTCCCTCAAAACTTTAGGATGAGATGATTCCTGAAGAGGAGCATGGGATGCTCCGAAGTTTGGCAGACACACCACACATTTGTCATTCAAATTTGGTTGTTCTTTTCTTACGTTGTTTCGTTCTTAGTTCCTAAGGACTCATCAACGAGGGGCATATGTGAGCACCCAAATTTGACCCACGAACATTTTACTAAAACTAGATTCCGAACATGCTTAAACTTGAGGTTAATGAGATGATTTGATTTTGGAATTAAGGCATGATAAGAATTTAATTTAGTATAATTAATGTATTTTGGTAATCCAAACCTTTGTGCATTTAAACCTTAGGACTAATGAGATGATTTAATCTTAGGGAAAAACATATAATAAGGTTTATTTACATTAAAATACATTTCATTTTATTGCTTGGGCTCTTTTAGTTGTTTTTAACCCAATTATATTGAGATGATTTATTTTTGGGTTAGGAATGGGTTTAAGGGTCCAAGTAAATGAATTTTCTAGAGTTTATCCAGCCCATTAATACATTTCTTGTAGGCTAATTTTAGCTCTGATTTTCCACTTATGTTGAAATATTGTTTTTGGTATGATTTAGTTTGAAATGGATGTTAATGTGTAATTAATCTGTTATGGAATGATCTAGGGGAGTGATAATCAAGTAATTGAGTGATTCTGGGTTGATTGGGGGTTGATTACGCAGTAGGATCAATCAGAGCTAAATTAGGGGGATTGGGGGTCGAAAAAGGAAAGAACAGGTGACACGCGGGGTGACCGGCGGTCATCTCACGATGACCGCTAGGTGCTGGCGGTAATCCCAACATGACCGCTGGCACTGGTGGTCATCCAGCGGATGACTAATGGATGCCCAAAATCCCCGATGTCCTCCGATTTTGTTTCTAATTCGATCCTACGCAGTTTTGGACCAGATTTTCGGGCATAATCTCCACCATTAAGCAGGTCCACACCCCTAGGCTTCCCAGAACATTATAAATAGGACCCCTCACATACATTTCAAAGGAGACACAATTTTTCTCACATACACACTCATAAGCTCTTGTTGCTTGGAGAAACTCTACCTCTCCAAGCTCAGAAATATATTTAGGCAGAAATTGTGGACAAGTTTCGTGGGGAGTGTCAACAATAGTCCAGTAAGGGAGAATCAAGAAGAGGATCAACCATATTGCTAAAGAGTGGCAAGAAGGTGGGTAAAGAACATAACCCATTGTAAGGAGCTAGAGGAGGGCTACAAGAGGTAACACTAAACTCTTTTGATTGATTCTTTGCTGAATATATGCTGATGCTTTTGATGATGTAAGTGGCTGATTAGTGCCATGTTTAGAACTATGTGGCTTTGATCTCAGTCACTCGGGTACGTAGCTAGTCTCGGTTTTACAACGGGAGGCAAGTCAAATCTTCTTCTTTTCCCCTTCTCTTTATTTTCCAGACATGCACAGTTGCACAAAGCATATTTGATTCATCAATTGCACAAAGTCTCGACCCAACACGGATGGGTGCCTAACACCTTCCCATCCGTGACGAACCCCCGATCTCATGTCTTTGGTTCGCCATGACCATGTAGCCTAATGGAGTCATCTGAAGGTTTTTCCCAAATTTTGCCCTTAATAAAATTTGGATGGCGACTTCATTGACATGGGATTGATCCGAAGTAGAAGGTGTCAGGAAATAGGTGAATAGGCCCAAGTGATTTTGGGTCGGCTATTCACACCAAGCGAATTCAAATATTGAATTTGTACAAAGAGTTTTAAGTTCATCAAATGCATGAAGCTAAAACTATTAGGGAATATTCTGACAGACTTGAAGAAACTGTGAACAACATTGCTTGTTAATTCAAATAATGACCAGACGAAAGTTGAAGATGTAAGTTTCCGGTCATGCTAAGTAGACAATCTAAATGCAACAAATGCACAGCGGAAACCTGGAAACACATGAAGGATCCAAGTGAAGCAACTAAACCGAACAACAAAAACAAACATACCTGAAACGGTTAGGATCTTTCACCTAACTGAAGAACCGAATCAGCTAGAGCCGGAAGGATATCCTGCTCCTCTACGGTATCCATACGAACCGTGATGTCAATCCGGAAATCGTCACACGTTGACCAACTCGAGCTCTCCCGAAACGCGGTGCTAGCTGCGAAATCCGGGGGCTTTGTGGTGTGTTTTTGTTCTTCTTTCTTTCTCAAAGAAAGGAAGTGCTTGTGTGTGTTCTAGCTGGTCTAAAAAACACTCTCAAGACTCACAAAAACCAAAATGAAATAGTGGAGAAGAGTAATCAGATTACCCACTTCAATTAGTGCTAAACGACAATGGGTAATGGCAAACATAATGGCCCATTCCCAACATGATTATGTCTCCACATAATCTCGTCTCCACTAATGTACAAACACACATCACAGCAATAATTTGGTCTAATAATTCTGACAATTACTGAACCAAACCAGCCCAAAATGACCCTAGTCCAACCACGGTCCAACCGCGGTCCAACCACACCCTGTCGAACCATGGTCCAACCACGGTTCAACCACCTGCTCGAATCAACGGTTCTATGTGTGTGACCCTGTAGGCACTTGTAACGTCCCGCAATAATTGTAAAATCTCATTTTACAATTATAAGCAAAGAGCGGTGTCTAGCAACTCATCACTGCTACCCGAACGACAAGATCAGTACTGATTCTATATGCCTCGGAATATGTCACCGTCCTTTCGTCCCATTATCAAGATTAAACCGAGACATGGAAAACGTCAGTCTCGTATATGTTTATTCTTAGTTTCTTGATCCCCGAGTTAACTGTGTAAAATGGATCCTAATGATATCACCATATCATATAATCCGAGCATGGCCATGCATTTACAGTTCAACTCTATCAAGAGGCCCATCTGATAATATAACCGTTATATGGGTCGGATGAATCCCATCTTGATCAATCAAAACCCACTACACATTTATCATATACCCAATGATTACCCTTAAGACCACCCAGTTACGGATGACTAGGAATAATATCAAAGTATATGACTCATATGCTGGGAACCTTAATGATCTCAGGTCTAAGGACAATACATATAAAAGAACCACTAATGACTATCATATAACATTCCATGTAGGGTTC
Organism: Turnera subulata; assembly: GCA_028386065.3. NCBI lineage: Eukaryota > Viridiplantae > Streptophyta > Magnoliopsida > Malpighiales > Passifloraceae > Turnera > Turnera subulata. The sequence continues at coordinate 1,316 of JAKUCV010002672.1, read as the reverse complement.
TTATGTGGGTCAGTCCGGTCCACAAGTTCTCTAACTTGTACCCGTATGTAGAATTCATATCTCATATAATTGTCAACATACGCTAGTCTTAATTTATTATTACAACCCATCCATAATAATAATCGACTAGGGACTTTTTAAGAATACAAAGTATTCTAGGGTTATAAATATGTGCAAGCGATTATCTCATAATCATATTTAATGGAATAACCTTAATGTATATACATGACTACAAACAATCATCCATTGATTGGTTTTTGGGCATATTACACTAACAGAAGGTGCATTGTTTGTTGATTCAAGCAATGACTCGAGGAAAGATGAAGGTGCATTGCTTGTTGATTAGGGCAGTGACTCGATGAAGGTGCATTTCTTGTTGATTCAGACAATGACTCGATGAAAGATAAAAATGCATTGCTTGTTGATTCAGACAATGACTCGATGAAAGATAAAAGTGCATTGCTTGTAGATGAAGGTGCATTGCTTGTTGATTAGGGCAGTGACTCGATGAAGGTGCATTTCTTGTTGATTCAGACAATGACTCGATGAAAGATAAAAGTGCATTGCTTGTTGATTCAGGAATTGACTCAATAAAGTATGAAGTTGCAGTGCTTGTTGATTCAGACAATAACTTAATGAAGGAAAATTTTCAAAACAAGTCTAATTTATTTTCTTTGGAGATTATAACAAGGAAGTCCATTTCCTAAATGTGAATATTGCAAGAGAAGTCATCTACAATCAAAATGATGGTGGAGACTTGATAAAAAAGCAATAGTTCAATCGGGACATATATCAGAAGTATGCAAGCAATAACAAATCATTGATAATATTCTTGAGCAAGTAGAAAAGAAATTTTTGTTTGTGGCAACATGTTAGGCCAATATTGCATAGATGAAACAACATCAAAGTAAGTGAGGAGTGTTCAATATGTTTGACTTGACACTTTAAATATTATTTACAAATAGTCAAGTCTATTGATTTATTTAATAAAAAGCTAGGACTACTTCTATGTTACTGTGTTAGTGGGTGGTTAGTTTGTTGGTAGGTTGCTAATATGTTAGTAGCCTAACTAGTTACTGTGAATACCCAAATTTAGCCCATGATTTATTTTATTATTTTTGAGTTATAAATATTCTCATATATTTGATTGATGAGAAGATTTGATTATTGGCATGAATATATTTGTGATTTAATGTGGTAGAAAAATGGTATTTTATTTGGCTATTTATTTTTCTTTATTTTGCCCTTTATTATTCATTTAATTTTGGGTTATAAATAGATATTAAGTTTGGGCTAATAAAATATAAATTCTTCAG
>JAKUCV010002671.1:1760-13998 GCA_028386065.3 Turnera subulata | reverse complement strand
CACTCGAAAAACAAATTAAAATCATAAACAAAAGGCATAAATAAAATCAAAGCATTAATCATAAAATTAATATTAGATAAATTAAATTAAACGTTCACTTATTAACGTCGTTATAAAAGTCCGAGTCCGTTAATGTTCGTGAAATGCCCAAAGGGTCCGATAATTACCCAAAAACTCGATCCCGGGTTCACCGGAAAATTCCCGAGACCTTGCCGGAAAATCACCCGAGACATCGGAATCTCGCCGGATTCCGGCAAGTACTGTGCACAGCAGCCCATAGCAACCCTCGGTTACTGTTCATCAATGAATCAGCACACCAATCCCACGCCACCAAAGCCACAATCCGAACACCAACATCACCACCATGGTTGCAGCTACTCTCCGGTGGCCGGAATTCCACCAAACCACCGCATCCAATACCCAAAACACAACTACCCATAGCCACAACAATAACAACAACGCCATCACAACCGCCACACCTGAATCCACCGTAACCAAGGCATACAGGGACAACAATCAACCCATTAATACCAACTATACCCATCTAATCTGCCGCAATCTCCAACTAATTACAGGGAAGAAGAAACGAATTGGCAGCAGCAACTTACCCGACGGCGGCGCGAAAACAGGAAAAGGGAGAGGAGACCGGCGGCGATGTTGGAAGATCAATGAAGGAGGGGAGCGTCGCGTGGCAGAACGAGACGAGGTCGACGAAGGAGGCGACGCGTTCCTCACTTCGGCGATGACTGCGAGCAGGACGGAGCAGAAGAGGACGGGTAGGGAGAAGAGGGAGAGGAGCTCGGTCTCCTGGGCAGGGCAGTGGCTCGGGCTCGTCTCGGCTGCGGCAGAGGGAGGAGACGGCGGACGCGAGCAGAGCAGGCGGCTAGGCGGCGAGGCAACGAGAGAGAGGGGCAGAGGGAAGGAGGAGGAAGAGATGGTGTCGGTGACGGCGGTGGTCTCGGTGGCAGTGAAGAAGAAGGGAGGAGAAGGAAGAAGGGAGGGGGAATGGTGGTGTTGGCAGGAGAGATGGGTGTGTGATTGGAGGTAAGCTGGTGAAGAAATAAGGGGAGAAAAGGAGAAAGAGACAGGAGAAGGTGGAAGGGGGGGCCGGCTGAGGTAGAGGAAGAGATAAGGAAAAACAAGAAGAAAGTGGAGAGAAAAGGAAAAGAAATGGAAGAGAATAAGTGGGAATATGGTGTTGTCGGGGCAAATTATTGGTGCCTTGTTGGCATCAAAACGACGTCGTTTTAGACGTCCTCAAGCCATGGTCAACACCCACAAGCCCTTGGTCAAAACACAAACATTTATGTGTTTTATGTTTTGTGTATCCCAAAACTACGTCGTATTAAACGAAACTGCTTAAAACCTTGTGTTTCACACCCATGCTTAATAAATTTAGGAAATTTATTAGTAATAAATAGATTCTTTTATAAAATCTAAAATAAATTTTAAAAACACATTTATTAATTATAGCGGAATTAAAAGATAAATTTCCTTAAAAATTCTAACTAATAATTGTTGGAATATAAATACTTGGCAAAACAATAATAAGAATTTCTTCAATCATGTTATCAATAAGAGTATCGATAAGAGTATCGATAACAAAAATAAATAAATAATGATAATGATATTAAACTATAATAATCAAAACCTCTGGAAAGAAGGGCGATATGGAAATAAACTCGGAATGGTTGAATTCATCGATTAGCAACGGTAAATTTTATTAATCATCGTAAAAATCAAAATAACAAGGTAAAACTCATGAAAATTTTACCCGGGTCGTTACATGGTGTCTGCTGTTTTTGAGCTGTGTGCAAATCATGGGGATCCATTTCCCCTCCAAATCCTAAGCTGAGAGTGCCAAGACTCCTGCATGTAGGTAGTGACACGTCGTTAATCAAGATGTTCAACCCCATATCCAACTTCACCGGCACAATAAGAGTCCCCGAGATGGTTGGTGCAAAATTAATAGTCTCTTCTCGGAATGGTTGGTTGCTAATGTGTCAAGCCCGGAAGGAGGAGGAGAATCATCAAGAGATTAACGACATGTTTTTGTTCAATCCTTATACCAAAGAAAAGATGGATCTTCCAAGTACTGCTGGTGCAATGTGGCCTCATAGGGTTGGCTGGTCGACATCAGATCCAACAGCACCTAATTGCCAATTCGTGGCTACGTCCTCTTCTGGGGGAATCCTATCTTTCTCTATTTTGGGGTGGAAGTGGAGGACTGGGTATATAGAGACATCCCAAAAAACATCCCAATTGTTGATGCTCTTGCCAATCCTATTTACCACAATGGACTGTTTTATGTGCTGGGGGAGCATGAATTACTGATGGGTTTTAATCCCAATCGTTATGATGATGGTGCAGTGTTCATCATTGTTAATAAAACCCAAAAACGAGCTGGTTGTTATTCTGAATACTTCTTGACAAATTGTGAAGATGGAGAGATTTTAATGGTGGAGGTGAGAAATGTTGGGAAATTAATAAAGGTTTTCAGGTTGGATTGGTCAAGGTATCAAGGTGATTTTGGAACCTGGGAAGAGTTGGAGGACTTGGGCAACAAAAGAATCTTTTTGAGCCATGCCGGCTCCTTGGTCGTGGAGGAGCTACCCGTCACTGGATTGGAAAACAAAATATGTTTGCCGATCACTACGTATCAAGATCATGGCTTGTTTTATTCGGTTACCTCAAATAAGTATGAGACCTTTTCCAAAAATAACAATGCTCAACAAAGCAATAATTACTCCACCAAGTTTTTTCAGGATTGTGCTTGGATCCCACCCAACTGTTACTAGCGGAAGAATACATACATTCTTAAGCGGAAACAAACACCTACTCGTTTTGTTCATAATTTAATTGAATTATTTTTACCTTCATAATTTGTTTATTAATTATTATTAGAGAATATTATCGCTTCTCTTCTCGTGCATCGCACATGCACAGAAACTAGCATCTAAAAAAGTGTAAGCAAGCTTGGTTCTTCTTTCTTTTTCTGATCGTGAAAGAGATAACTTCATTGACTAATGTAAGTCATGGTACAAAAGAGAGGCTAGCCTAGGTGGTGGAGCACAAAACCATTGTGGAGGGCATTGTCTCAGCCTAGCAACCTTTGAAACCCACTCAGCTACACTATTAGCTTTACGATTACAATATAGAATTTGAATATTCTTTCAAGCAATACAGCATTGAATGTCAGCCAAGATGGTGCGGATGGAGGTAAGAGGAGCGGTGCGATCCAAAAGGGCATCAACACAAATTTTGGAATCAGTCTCAATAACAGCCTGTGGGTAGGCCCTAGACATAGCTAGGAGGACTGGTTCCCGGATTGCCAAGGCTTCGGTGGCAGTAGCAGAAGTGCTTCTAGTATGAAGCTCCAAACCATCAATGACCTGACCATGTGTATTTCTGCAAACAATACCAATACCCGTCGGTAGCTGTGGGGTAACAAAAGAAGCATCACAGTTAATTTTGACTTCAGAATCAAGAGGGCACCATAATTCATATTCAGAGATCCTCACAGTGAAGGGTAGTGCCACAGTCCTGATAAAAGACAGAGCTCCGGGACGTTCGCCGAACATCCGCTAGGTAGACGAGATGGCGAGGTCAGGTGTAGGTTTGATCCCCTCAAAAACACCTTTGTTTCTCTCCCACCAAATATTCCAGCATAATAGTGACACCTTCTCAAGATGAAGGAGCTGGACATCATCAGGTAAAGAAGTAACCAGCGAGGACCACCAAATAGCAAAGCGTGGGAACCCAGTTGGGCATGGTCTGTAACCAACATCAGAGCCAAACCAAGACGCAGAGGCATGTGGACAAAAAAAACCATATGCTCCAATGTTTCCTCTTCCACCCCACAAATCGGGCAGAGAAGATCGACCTCCATACCTCTGTGCTTTAGGTTCGCGTTAATAGCAAGTCCGTTGTGCATAGCCCTCCAAATAAAATTCTGAATATTTGGGGGAATCCGGAGCTTCCAAATTTGAAGCCATGCGGTCTCAGGAATGACAAAAGATGTACCGCAGGCTGGAGATGATAGCCTACAGGACATAAGCTTCCTGTAACCAGAACGTACAACGTACTCCCCAGAGTGGTGATAGTGCCAAATCAAAGCATCAGGGATACCAGGAGCAGGGATTATCTTTTCGATTTCTGCCTTCTGCTCCGTCGTAAATAGAGAAGAAAGGAGGGCAGAATTCCAGTGTCTACCATCCGGCAACAAGAGTGTGTTAACCGACCGAAGCAACATACCTGGAGGTGGGTTAGTTAGGACCTTGAAGGGCTTAGTGTGCAGCCAAGGATCCTACCAAATCATTGTCCGTGAGCCATCACCAATTTCCATCCTCATGCCTTCCTGTAACAACAGTCTTCCTTCCAAATGACTCGCCCAAAGCCACGAACCATGGCATCCTTTTTTTGCCTTCCAAAAATCACACCTTGGGAAGTATTTCCCCTTCAGTACCAGAGCCCATAAGGAATCAGGATATTGGACAAGTCGCCAACATTGCCTAGCTAGAAGCGCGACATTAAAAGCCTCAAGATCACGGAACCCAAGCCCTCCATGGGCCTTTGGTGAAGTGAGAGTGTTCCAATTAATCCAGTGGAGTTTCTGCCCATCAGGGCTCTAGGCCCAAAAAAATTAGCAATAAGACTCTGGATGTGTTGGATGACATTCATGGGTATTTTGAGAACATACATGAAATAGCAGGGCAAGGCAGTAAGGACAGCCTTAACCATAACTTCGCGTTCAGCTTGGGATAGAAGTTTATGCTTCCACGTATCCATTTTCTTTCGAACCCTGTCCACAAGAGAACCCACAGCTTGTTTTTTAGATCGGGCAGACCCAGATAACTACCATTGCCACGATCTTCAGGAATACCTAGAAAATTAGTAATAGACAATCGAACAGCATCGGGGGTATTCACACTAAAATATATCAAGCTCTTTTCAAGGTTTATATCCTGGCCAGAGACCTGACTATAAGAATTTATAATGCCTCATAACTCCCGAGCCTCTAACAGGCTAGCTGCCCCGAAAACTAGAGTATCATCAGCATAACACAGATGTGTAAGGGTAGGGACGGTTCATGCGATATCCCTGGATTCTGTTCTCATTCTTAGCTTTTAGGAGCATATGAGCAAGACCTTCAAAAGCAAGGATAAAGAGGTAAGGTGATAAAGGGTCACCTTGCCGCAGACCACGGTGAGGAAGGATAAATATAGATGGTTCACCATTGATTAGCACCTGATATCGAACCGTAGTGACACACTGCATCATCAGATGCACCCAAGGGATAGAGAACCCAAAAGCAAGAATCACTCCTTCAAGAAAGGACCATTGAAGCCTATCATAGGCATTAAAAACATCGAGTTTTAGCACCAAGCTGTATTTCTTGCTCTTTTTACAACATTTCAGTGAGTGGAAAGCCTCATGGGCTATGCATATATAGACCTGGCAATTCGTGTTATCGTGTCGGGTTGAACAGGTAATCGGGTTCTAATTCTTCAACCTGACCCAACCCATTTAATAATCGTGTCGTGTCGTGTCCAACCCGTTTATTATCGTGTCGGGTTCGGGTTGACCCACGGGTTACCTATTAAATCTAGTCAGCCTAAAAATCAGTTTGGAATTTTTCTAAATTGCACAAGTCGTTGTATTTTCTAAGCAAATAGGCATATAATTAGATTTTCTCATATATTAAATAAAATTATAAATTCTAGAGTCATAATGTAATCATATTTTAAAATATTTATAAAAATATTTTTAGATAATTTTAGTAACTTTGACCTTAAACATTAAACAAGTCTTGTATTAAATTAGTAAAATATCTATACCCTAAATATAATCGGTTCATAAACAGGTACCCATCGGGTTGGCGGGTCAACCCGCACCTGACCTGCTAATTTTTGTGTCGTGTCAGGTCGACCCATTTAACTAAACGGGTTGAAAATCTCTGACCTATATCTACTAACTTCGTGTCGGGTTCGTGTCGGGTTGTCGTGTCAATACCCGTTTTGCCAGGTCTATGCATATATTGTCCTGAATACATCTGTCGTGAACAAAAGCAACCTGCGTCTGTGATACAAAAGATGGAAGTAATGGTTTTAAACGGTTGACACAGACTTTTGCAATAATTTTATACAAGTAATTACAAAGCCCGATTGGTCTGTAGTGCACCAATTTTTCCGGAGCAGCAACTTTAGGAATTAGTTATATGAATGTATAATTCAGTTCCTTAAGAAGGAAACCAGGCCTAAAGAAACCGGAGACCAAAGCAACAAGATCATCCTTTAAGATAGACCAAAATTTCTGGAAGAAGAGCCCTTGGAAGCCATCAGGACTAGGGGCTTTGAGAGCTCCCATAAAGAAGGTAGCCAGTTTCACTTCTTCCTCCATCACAACACTCAGCAGTAGATGATTTTGCTCATTCGATACCAGCTTCAGGATCAAACATGCAATTTGAGGTGGTATAACAGGAGCATCGGCATCATAAAGATTTTGAAAGTGAGTAACCACCTCGTTAGCAATGTCTTCCTTAGAGCATAACCAAGCTCCTATAGATGAAAGGATCCTGGTCATTAGGTTACGCTGTCTTCTTAGCACTGTTGAAGCATGGAAAAAGGATGTATTCTTGTCCCCATATGATAGCCAATTGACGCGGAATCATTGTTGCCAATAAATCTCCTCCAGCTTCCATGCATCCTCAAGATCATCCACAAGCTTCTTTTCATGGTCCCTCACCGCCTCAGTGTAAGGCAGTTTGTGGAGATCATCAATACTCTTAATCACGGAGGTAATGCGATCACGTGCATTTCATTGGCGTTTCTAAAACCATCCTTTTAACAGGCGTCTAGTTGACCGGAGCTTGAAGGTGGTTCTGAACTGTGATAAGCCATGTGTGGTGCAAGCCCATCCTCTACGAACCAAATCAAGACAATGTTCATCCTTCAACCAAGTTTGCTCAAAACGAAAGAGTCTCTTTCCTCGAGGAGTAGAGGAAGAGAGTTGGAGACAGAGAGGCCGATGGTCAGACCCGAATAGACCTTCATGCAAAATATGACCCTCAGGAAAAAGAAGCCTCCACTCTACGTTACCGACCCCCTGTCAATCCTAGCAGTAATAGCATCATCCCCGATTCTCCTGTTTGTCCATGTGAAGGGGCTGCCTTTAAAGTCCAAGTCCATCAATTCCATGGACGTAAGGAAACTCGAGAAATCAAAGAGCTGTGACAGCCTGGGCTGGCGCCCCCCACTTTTCTCCTTCTCTAAAAAGATGGCATTAAAGTCGCCCATGAGAAGCCAAGCTTCTCCCACAGGCTGAAGATCCTTCAAAACATCCCAGAACAAAAGTCTGTCACTCCTATTAGGGGGAGCGTAGACACACGTCATGAACCATTCCTTCTGTTTATCCACGTCAACAACAAGTAAGTGAAAGAAGTTAGCACACTTATCCAAAACAGTTACCCGGAAAGTGTTCTTCCACCACAAAGTGAGCCCGCCACTAAGACCAACTCACTCAACATAGTCACCATGATCAAAACACAAACTTCTTCTAAAGCCATCAAGATATCTGCAACTCTTCTTTGTTTCTATGATAAACATTATGGATAGGCAATAATTCTTAACCAGCTCCCGAAGAGCTCCTACTGTCAAGGACTGCCCAGACCCCTGACAGTTCCAAGTAATAATCGTCATGGCTGCCTCCGTGGCCTCAGACGAGCCACGAAAGCATTCATAGCACGGGTTCTCACGTCACCAGTCTTACAAACAGAGATAAGGACAGAGACAATTTCTTCGGAAGCTTCAGATGAAGGAAGCGTAGGAGCGGAAACAGGCTCGTTCATGGAGGAGGCGCGGGCCTGCTTTTTCCATTTATGCCCAGTCGGGGCCATGAGTTGAGGTACTGGTCGCTGTTCAATAGCTTGCTCCAAAGCCCAGTCGTTATCACAATAAGTCCCAGCCACCGCCCTAGGGATAATGGAAGGCCCGGTTGCATCAATATTTTTGGTCCCAGGGGAAACGGGTAGAAAGTAGGAAATAGGTGTCAGTGGGGCAGTACTAGGTCCCCCTCTTTTATACTTCCATGAGGGAGAGTATCCATCTTTCTTCACGGGAGGCTCATATTCAGCATAATTGTCGTCACTACCCCGTAAAGAACCCACAATTTTCTCGAGACGCTCCTTAGTCGCTGCGAGAATCTTTGCCACATTCGCGCCAACCGAGACACGTGAAGATTCCTGGTTAATAACCAAGGGTTTCTCCAATGGTCTCCAAACAATCTTGTTATTCTCTTTCTTGGATTCCCTTCGACGCTTCCCAGTAACCGGAGAAGCCTTTTCCAGGGACGCCAATGACTGAGGCTGTAGATCAGATACAGGAGGGGCATCCACCTGCAACCATAGACCAAAACCCTTCTCCGGGATGTCGTAAACGGGAGCACGATCACTTGGTCCCTTAAAATGGCACCTATTAATAGCATGCCCTAGTCTCCTACAGTACCAAAAGCATTCAAGGAGGAGCTCATATTTAAATCTCACCCATGGTTTTTGCAGGTCATCAGTTAGCATATCAAAGCCAGTGAGTAAGGGTTTATCAACCCACAAAGCAACTTTGAATCTAATATAGATTTTAGGGTTTAGTACCTTCTCAGTTGAGATTTGACAATCTAGCAGGCCAACAAAAGAATCCCCTATTAGCTTGGCGTTAACAACATTCATGTGGTGCAGAGGTAGACCATGGACTTGAATCCATAAACAGGTCTTCCCAAGATCCACTTGTTCCCATGATAGATGTGGAGGCCACTCCTTAAGGACAAGGTGGCAGTTGAAGATGAACCAGGGAGCACGCTGAACAATTCTCTTCTTGTCCTCTTCATTAGCGAACTGAAAGACAAAGATATTGGCACCCTTTCCAGTAACATCGAAGGAGCCCTTGCAGTTCCAGCACTTCATCATGTTTTTCACATACCCCTGGCCAAAGTGTTGGTCCGATACCATACGACCTAGAAGACAAGTCTTAGGGATCTGGGCAAGAGCCGCCTTAGGTCCAGATAGGTTACCATCAAAGTTTGTAGCCTTTAGCGCCAGCTAGAGGTGCGACATGGTAGGTCAAAGGGATGAAACAATGCCAAAAGAGTGGGGGAGGGAGGGAGAGAGGGGGGGAAGAGGGGTAGGGGGGGGATGGGAAGGGGGGGTGTTTGGAGGGGGTGAGTGGGAGCTGGGATATGGATCTCTCTTCTCTAGAACAAGCTCAACCAAAGGAAGGAGAGAGCCTTTCTAAAGAGAGAAAACCAAAAGAGAGAACCATCCTTAAGAAAATTTGGACGTTGTTCCAGACCACATGAGAGTAGGTTTGGGTTTAGTTTCAAACTCACATCATCCTATTTGATTGTTGGGTTTAGATTTGAATTTGGATTTGGGTTTTGCTGTTAAATGGTATTTGGTTTCTGGATTTGGATAATTATCGCCATTAATTTGTTTAACGTAAGCTGCCAATAGTTTAACACACAGAATTCTTAATATTTCATAGGTATTTTTTTCCGACACAAATCTTCATTTCTTTCGTATAAGCAATTGTTTGACTTATCAAAACTTGAATGATTTAGAATTTTTCATTGCATTAAAGGAAAATTAGAATGCGATAATTTTATGTCCAAGGGATGCTATAGTTATTGAAAACCAGGGGACTCTGCCACTAAAAAATCTTTTTGACTTGGATCAAATCCATTACACAAATTGCTTTCAACCCAACTTCTTGCCACCAAAGTAGAATATCTGAGGAATATACATATTTGCCTACTTATATGCTGTGAGCTGGTTTGATCCCATCCCGCTTCGTGTGGGGCAAACCTAAGGATCTGAGCGCCGGGAGGATAAACTGTACTTCTGAAATGATTGAGAGGAAGATGAGTGGCTTCGGTGCAGCTCTTCAATAATGGAAGAACAGTCGGACTCGACAATGAGATCACGGAATTAGCAGCAAGAGGATGCCACTTAGTAGTCCATAGATTACAGTCTGAGCATCAACTAGTTCCAGTATCGATAGTTAGGGGCCAATCCTTCTGTGTGCTACTAGAAGGACCTCTCCCTGGTGATTCCGAATTACTACCCCCATTCCACACCACACCCCCCGTCTTTGATCAAGCCTGCATCAACATTCAGCTTATAAATATCTCCTGGTGGAGCCTTCCATGGTGACACAGGGTAGTTACTAGTTTGGCGGTTAGAGGGAACCTCATTTCGCTCCTTATATTCATGGTGAACACGAGAAACCAAAGCAAGAATGAGTGCAGGGGTGAGTTCTACTTGTTGGAAGAGCACTAAGTAGATCATTAATTGGCAGTGGTGGTAGAGGGATCTTCAGGATTTGAGTGACTTCAAAAGGCAGAAAGATCTGGCTTAGAAGGTCTTGGTTCTAAGTGTTATCATCTGGCCTTATCAAGTCACTAACCTTTATTACATTAGGTAGACCAGGGGTTTGGGGTCCAGGGGCGTCCACCGCTCCATTCTGTTCTGGGAGCCACCTATCCTTCCAGATATCTATTGAATGCCCACTGCCCACGCGCCAGATGCCTCCCTCTTGGATTGCATCCTTGGAAGCTAGGATACTTCTGAAAGTGTAGCTCATCGACCGATCCATCCTGACCTGAAAGAAATGTTTTTGTTTAGCACATACATTTTATTAAGTTGCCTACTTACATCCAACCCAAAATGAACGAATCAATATAATATTTTTAGACCCAATACTTGAAGGATTTTTTCATCTTGTGCCTAGGGGCACATGATAAGCCCCTAAAAAAGACAATAAACTATCATATTTAATGTGCATAATTCTCACTATTATGTAATTAATAAAAAATATAACAATGAAGGGTTATTTCAGTCACTATGAGAATTATGTACATTGATTATGATAATTTATTGCTTTTTTTAAGGGCTTATTATGTGCCCTTAGGACAGAAGGTAGAAAAACCCACAACTCAATATGAAAAGAAAGGATTGTATTCACTTAGAAAGGTCGCTGCAATAACTGCTTCTACATTGGTCTGTAATGAACGTTATGTATTTCCCTATTTTTTAATATACTAAGTGTTCTATGTTTTCTGGGAAAAAAAAAAAGAAAAGAAAGGATTGTATGTAGATGAAAACTTTTATCATATGGTGTGACGATTATGTTTGAGACCATCTACTAAAAAGGGTCATTGTGTGTGATTGAAAGACCAGATTGGAATGTGCAGCCCCATCTATCTCCTCCCTTGTTTTCTTTCTACTACTGTTTGGTTCATATTTCCTGTCTTGTTGGGCCAAGGCCTGAACTAGTATTATTAGAAGTAAAAAAAAAAAAAAGAAGAAAGGGGGTGAACTGGTATTTACAGTCTTTGTCAAACATCCAATCTAGGTAGACCAACCAAATTATTTGGCTTAATACTTTTTTTTGGCTCCTTAGTTTGGCAACCACTTTGATTTTAGCCACCTAGCTTTTAATTTTTTGATTTTGCACCTTAGTTTGGCAATGGTTAGGTATTTTCACCCTCAAACCCATTCCAATAGGTAAAATTACTGACATGTAGGTTGCCAACGCATATTAACTCCTCATTTAGTAATTTTCTTTCCTACAAAATCATCCCAAGCCAAATTGCCCGAACAAAAAAAAAAACGATTTATGACCCGATATAGAACCCGAAAATAAATACAAGAAGGAAACAAAATTGGTTTATATCGGATCATAAATCAGTTTTTGTTCTGGCGATTCAGTTTGGGGTGACTTTTTAAGAAGGAAAATTATCAAAAAAGGAGTTACATGTGTTAGGCAACTTATAAATCATCAATTTTACCTATTGGAATGGGCTGGTGGGTAAAAGTACCTAATTATTGTCAAACTAAGGTACAAAATCAAAAAATTAAAAACTAAATGGCTAAAATCAAAGTGGTTGCCAAACTAAGAGGCCAAAAGAAGTATTATGCCAATTTATTTTGTTGGATTTGGTACACGGTTGTTACCTTTTTATCTCACCAGTCGCATGAAGTTTATTTTTTTAAAAAAAAAAAAAACCTACTTAATGTAACCGACTTTCAAAAAGGGAAAAAGGCAAATCAATTCTAAGACGGGATTTAAGTTTGAGGTTATATATAAAGGGGGTCAGGCTTAACGTGGAAGCTGTGTAAAGCAAACGCCCTTTCTCCTATAATTACTCTGCTTGTCCATAGCAAATTTATTACGGAGGAAGAAGGAGAAGA